>CM061536.1:81962978-81990291 GCA_030545055.2 Neoaliturus tenellus
AAACTCATTATTGGAGTAGAATCGTCACAGAGAATTCACCACTGTCACCGACCTTTCATTGTAGCAGTAAATTTCCAAGGTAGATTCTGTTAATGTGTCTCACAAAATTCATCGTGATAGGACCCTCGTACTGTGAACGTTTCCCTTAAGAATCATTGAGGCGATACAGTTGTCACCGAAGAATTATCACTACAAGGCCACGGGGCGACGAACACAACGGTGTTACTGTGGGGTTGGTCATGGCATATTTTGTGAATGTTTTGCCACAAAAGTCATCGTGAAAGTCATCGTTTGTCACGGCAGATCCTGTGATGGCGTCCCCCAGACGACATGCGGCAGTAATCACGACTTTGTCTTGATCATCTTTGTCTCATTGTCTAGACTCCCCATTGTCTCCCCTCTCAGTTCTGCCTCATTCTTCGCCCCATCGTAAATGTTACTTGGCGTAAACTCGTCCCTGTTTTTCTATTTCGAAAGTTGGGATCTCAGAAACTTATAGTTTGTAATTTAGTTTTATTCAAAATTTTGTAAAAAGTATGCCTATATTAACATTGTTATTTAGTAAAACAATGTTGCAGCACTGCACATTCGCAAACACCGATTATTTTACACTGGGTTCATATTGCTGGGGCTCCACGCGTACCAATCGATATATAGTTATTTGTTTCATTTCACTCGTAATTCATTTAAAATTTATTTTTATTTGTTATATCTTATAGTTTGGTTAAAAATTAAATTTAAAAATTCATTTATCTTATTTTTTACTCATAGTAGGTCGAAACTGAGGCAGTAACTCTACCGTACAAAAATTACCGAAAATACAATATATTACGCTTGATAGTTGTTTATTTTTATATGAAACCAGTCAAGTATTTACCGCTGAAGAAATTATTGAAAAATAATAAAAGCTGTACAACTGAAATTTCTTATTGATATACTATAAACTTTGATTTGGATCAAACTTTAAATAAAAATTTTACTTTAATTACGGTTGAAACCCTTTGCTATCTGTATCTAACACAAAAATTTCCCTAAAGAAATTTTATCATATAAGTAATTTTATAGTCGGCCCATGGTATCCTAGAGAGATAATTCCTAGCATGTAGCTTAAACGCACACTGAAAGCTCGAGAATAGATTTACTTGGCGACAGGAAAAGCACATTGATAAAATACTTCAGCACATAAATACAGTACCAGCCAGCATTTACTGACAGATACATAGCAGTAGCACTTGACAACCAACAGCACAAATATCGTGGTAACTACATGATACTTATCAAATACAATCTAGTAAAAGAGCAAATAATAACCGGAGCGAAAGTTCAATACCGAAAACATCATTAGACTGCCACTTGTGTTCCTCGGCGTCCATATTCAGCAGACAATTTACATATTTCGCCTTCCGTCGTCGACTCACAAATCTTAATTAAAAACGGGTCAATTTGTTTTATACGAAGTCCTTATTGCATTTTAATGGGAATTTAAAAATCCAGTTCATTATAGTTGGTGTTTCCTTTGATTCGGAAGTATAAGATTTTATGGAAACAAAGTTGGGGAGTAATAACATTTTTTATTCGACACCATTTTTACAATGTTGTATTGGTACATCTTTATATTGAAATAATACAATGATACGACTTGTAATTGCCTGTTAAACCGGTCACATTGATACGTTTACGTTTTAATATTTTGAAGAAAGAGTATTTGGTTAATTTATGTTTTAAAAATATATCGTGAAGAGATATACCTACATTATTATGAAACGTTTTCTTGCAGACAAACAGGAACAGTGTATCTAATTTCTGAGTTATCAAAAGTTCAAGTATCTCATTAAAATGTCTTGTATTTGTTTAAAAAAATATTTAAAATTATTTGGAGTTTTGTAAGTTAATAAATAGGTTAATAACTAGGTCTTTAAGCTATATTAATTTTTTAAAATAAATCTTATCATCGAAACCATCATGAAAAGAACTACGATCATAAACTGAGCAACTGATACTCATTTTCAAATTATTAAAATCCATCCTCCCATAGCTCCCTTTGCATCCATCCGTCTTTGTGTTATGAGATGGTTTCTTTTTGCCACAATCACGGATTCGCAAAGATTTTGCTCAAAAAATGAAAACGTGCCAGACATTTTACATTATTTATTTAAAAGTTTTGTTAATCCAACTGAAGGTGTATAACAGCCGTATAAAATCACATTAACTCATTTTCTCTCAGTTATCGTTTGCACTCCCTTATTCCCTACTTTTCCCAGCATCCCTCATATCCCCTCGGCTAGAGATGAGCGTATTTATTTAACTGTTACTTTGAAAAAGTTAACGAAAAATATCTGTAATAACAGTTAACGGAATTTACAAAGTACAGTTACCGACTTTCACATAGAACATACTAGAAAACAGGAACTATATAATATAGACATTTCTGTAAGTATGGAATAATTACCCTTATCGTGGTAACGACTAAAAAAAGAACAATTATCGTCTAGACAGTTCTTTAGGGATAGAATAACTGTATGGTTGATAAAGTAATAAAGATATTCGATAATGAAGCATTTAGGAGCCGTCATGAAGACTAACAAATCGGACTCGTTCACTCATGAGTCCGGTTATTTCAACTGACAGATCATGCACTTTGTCAGAATGTTATCTATTTCCATCCTTGAAATAACAACTTAAAATATTATTACGTTAAAATTCATTGCCTTCATTTACTGCAGTAAGAAAAATAGTTGTAATTTCACAGAAAATCCAAACGATCGTGTCTTTTTGACTAGGAATTGTACTTTAGTAACGGCTAGGTTAAAACGTTCGGTAGCATGACCAAGATTTACAGGTATTAAGAAATGTTATTGGATGTTATCAATTGTTCCAAAATAACAGTTTAAAACACGTTAGTGAAAAGTAATAGTAACAATGTAACAGTTATGTTGCACCCACCTGCGCCTTCTTGACCGGGGATCCGCCACTTGGACGATGTCTTCTGCGGAAGTCGCCAAGAGTTCCGCTCTATAGCCGCGTGCATGGCGGGCTGCAACACAAGCCAACCATATGTAGGCTACTTGCCACGGGAGAAAGAGAAAGTAAAAGTTTATTGATGTCTTCTGGCGAAGTCGCCAAGAGTTCCGCTCTATAGCCGCGTGCATGGCGGGCCTGCAACACAAGCCAACCATGTAGGCTACTTGCCACTGGAGACAGAGAAAGTAAAAGTTTATTGATGTCTTCTGGCGGAAGTCGCCAAGAGTTCCGCTCTAAAGGGGTGTGCATGGCGGGCCTGCAACACAGGGCAACCATTTAGGCTACTTGCCACTGGAGACAGAGAAAGTAAAAGTTTATCGATGTCTTCTGGCGGAAGTCGCCAAGAGTTTCGCTCTAAAGCCACGTGCATGGCGGGCCTGCAACACAAGCCAACCATGTAGGCTACTCACCACGGAGGGAGAGAAAGTAAAAGTTTATCGATGTCTTCTGGCGGAAGTCGCCAAGAGTTCCGCTCTATAGCCGGGTGTATGGCGGGCCTGCAACACAAGCCAACCATGTAGGCTACTTGCCACGGGAGGAAGAGAAAGTAAAAGTTTATCGATGTCTTCTGGCGGAAGTCGCCAAGAGTTCCGCTCTATAGCCGCGTGCATGGCGGGCCTGCAACACAAGCCAACCATGTAGGCTACTTGCCACGGGAGGGAGAGAAAGTAAAAGTTTATCGATGTCTTCTGGCGGAAGTCGCCAAGAGTTCCGCTATATAGCCGCGTGCATGGCGGGCCTGCAACACAAGCCAACCATGTAGGCTACTTGCCACGGGAGGGAGAGAAAGTAAAAGTTTATCGATGTCTTCTGGCGAAGTCGCCAAGAGTTAAGCTCTATAGCCGCGTGCATGGCGAGCCTGCAACACAAGCCAACCATGTATGCTACTCGCCACGGGAGAGAGAGAAAGTAAAAGTTTATCGATGTCTTCTTGCGGAAGTCGCCAAGAGTTCCGCTCTATAGCCGCGTGCATGGCGGGCCTGCAACCACAAGCCAACCATGTAGGCTACTCGCCACGGGAGGAAGAGAAAGTAAAAGTTTATCGATGTCTTCTGGCGGAAGTCGCCAAGAGTTCCGCTCTATAGCCGCGTGCATGGCGGACCTGCAACACAAGCCAACCATGTAGGCTACTTGCCACGGGAGGGAGAGAAAGTAAAAGTTTATCGATGTCTTCTGGCGGAAGTCACCAAGAGTTCCGCTCTATAGCCGCGTACATGGCGGACCTGCAACACAAGCCAACCATGTAGGCTACTTGCCACGGGAGGGAGAGAAAGTAAAAGTTTATCGATGTCTTCTGGCGGAAGTCGCCAAGAGTTCCGCTATATAGCCGCGTGCATGGCGTGCCTGCAACACAAGCCAACCATGTAGGCTACTTGCCACGGAGGAGGGAGAGAAAGTAAAAGTTTATCGATGTCTTCTGGCGGAAGTCGCCAAGAGTTAAGCTCTATAGCCGCGTGCATGGCGAGCCTGCAACACAAGCCAACCATGTATGCTACTCGCCACGGGAGGAGAGAAAGTAAAGGTTTATCGATGTCTTCTTGCGGAAGTCGCCAAGAGTTACGCTCTATAGCCGCGTGCATGGCGGGCCTGCAACACAAGCCAACCATGTAGGCTACTCGCCACGGGAGGAAGAGAAAGTAAAAGTTTATCGATGTCTTCTGGCGGAAGTCGCCAAGAGTTCCGCTCTATAGCCGCGTGCATGGCGGACCTGCAACACGAAGCCAACCATGTAGGCTACTTGCCACGGGAGGGAGAGAAAGTAAAAGTTTATCGATGTCTTCTGGCGGAAGTCGCCAAGAGTTCCGCTCTATAGCCGCGTACATGGCGGACCTGCAACACAAGCCAACCATGTAGGCTACTTGCCACGGGAGGGAGAGAAAGTAAAAGTTTATCGATATCTTCTGGCGGAAGTCGCCAAGAGTTCCGCTCTATAGCCGCGTGCATTGCGGGGCCTGCAACACAAGCCAACCATGTAGGCTACTTGCCACGGAAGAGATAGAAAGTAAAAGTTTATCGATGTCTTCTGGCGGAAGTCGCCAAGAGTTCCGCTCTATAGCCGCGTGCATGGGAGGCCTGCAACACAAGCCAACCATGTAGGCTACTTGCCACTGGAGACAGAGAAAGTAAAAGTTTATTGATGTTTTCTGGCGGAAGTCGCCAAGAGTTCCGCTCTATAGCCGCGTGCATGGAGGGCCTGCAACACAAGCCAACCATGTAGGCTACTTGCCACGGGAGAGAGAGAAAGTAAAAGTTTATCGATGTTTTCTGGCGGAAGTCGCCAAGAGTTCCGCTCTATAGCCGCGTGCATGGCGGGCTGCAACACAAGCCAACCATGTAGGCTACTTGCCACCTCGGACTAAGTATAACTTAGATAGTTATACTTAGTCCGAGCTCGCCACGGGAGGGAGAGAAAGTAAGAGTTTATCAATTAATCAATACTGAACTAAATTTCATATCAATTAAAACTCACCAAATTGATAAAGAACTATAGATATCAAATATTTTCTTTCTTGAGACGTTTTCGAATCAACTACGATTCATCATCAACAGTCAACAGTTGACAACCACTAATATGCGCTAATAGGTTTACACGTGAGAGTTTTTCACATTCGGAGAGTAGTTAGTTACTCTCATAAAAATCTCAGACAGCTGTTGATAGTACTGGCAGAAAACTGCCTCGATTAACCATCTTGGAAATTCGCTGGTTGTGTTAACACCTCTGCGAGTACCTGCTGAGAGTACGAAACTCTCTTAGAGTGAAAAAACTCTCACGTGTAAACCTACCTTAAGAACTATGACTGATGATCGTAGATGAATCGTAGATGATCTATGAATGATGAATCGTCGTTGATTGCAAACCGGTCACAAAAATGAAAATATTTGACATCTATAATTTATATATGACATATATAATTTATCTACCTCCATAAATTTGGTGAGTTTAATTGATAAATACAGGTGTCAAGGCTCAGCTACACTGTTGAACTACATTTCATAGTTAAATTAATTACATCGATGTCCGTTTTCATCAAGGGTAATATATTTCTTCGAACTTTTCCAAAAATCGGAACCAAATAAAGAACAACTTTCTAAATAACACACATAAACTTGAAGTCGGGCGATGGGAGAAGTTGGAAAGTCACGATCATAAACTATTGATCGGGCTGCAGAGTTTTCGGTTTCTATTAAGATCATTTACTGATGGTCCTTCAGTTAGAAATTCAACGGAAATCGAACAACTCAATCGAAAAACTTTTGTTCACTTGCCACCGTCATTGAAAAATTTACATTATTAAAGGAAACTATTTCTGACTTATTTAAATAGTTTAAATAACTTAAATGCTAGATGTTATCGGTAAAAGTCAAAGGACCCACATTAGGTCTTGAATGCAGTTGCCTAGAGCTCATTTTCATGTATTTGTTTGTTTTAAAATTCATTTTGTGTGTATGGTACAAAACATTCTTTAGTTGGAGGCATAGTTCATACTTTATATTACTATAATTACTTTGTTTTTAAGTAAAATGTAAAATTTAAATGTTATTCTCGAGTAATAAATGACTAGAGAAAAAATTGAAATGTATGTCATACATATTTTTCAGCTAATATCAAATTTCTTGAATGGAATCCACACAGAGAATGGTCACATTAAAACACTGAGTGCTATTATGTGTTAATCGGATAACAATGGAGAAACTGAGAGAAGAAGAAAAACTAATGAACAGCTGTTAATTAGAACCAGCGATAGTTTATTGATCGGGACAGCCCAGTGTTGCAGTCGCCAAGGAATGCGTTGGTTTCTTCCGTTTCCATTTCCTTGGCTCCTGTTTTCTTTAACTATCTACTACACTCAAGCCTTTTCTATCATGTCATTTTATAGAGATAAAAATATCAATTAACGTGTTAGATAATAACGCAAAACAACACATGGTTTACAGCTGAAAATTACGACCGTATAGTACTGCAGTACAATTAAATAGTAATAGATGCATAAAATAAATTAATACACAAACCATTCTGAAGTCAACCTCAAATTTCTATGAGGTTAATGATAACTACACGAGGATCGTCATTTAGTAATGACGGATCACTATCACTGTTGATGATGTGTGGTGATAAACTACGTCATCGAAAGCGACACCGGACGGCAAACAATGATTAGGGTTAATTCGTTATTTGATGACATTCGAGTGATTGACATCATGCACATAAGATCTATACCAAACCATGCTTATCTGTTTACGTCAATGAAGGCGTGGAAATATTATTTAAATTCTAACTTTAATGTAGAAGTTCCTTCGATAATAGTCAAAATGAATCATATACTTTAAACATACAGTATAAGACATACTGTAAACATACAGTAAGTGGCTAGAATAAGGACAGTACTGTGTTTTGTAATTTTGCGAACAATGTTTCTGAAGAATTTTACACGAGTTATTTTATGTTCTGAAAATGCAAAATCTGTTCAGAAATAGATTGACCATTTCTTTCCTCAGTGAACTTTGTCTGCTTTAGTGGGGTGGGTCACGCTATAGCACTAAAGTATTGCTCTCCACCCAGGGGCTTCAGCTGATTATCACAGTTGTTTTAAATGACAGACACTTAACTGAGACTAATTATAGACCGCTTGATTTCTTGGTGACAGCTAATTACAGCATGTCAAAATTACGGTGATTATCGATTATGTTACAGCTGGTCATCAAATACATAATTCACAGCTTTGAACATTTAATTCAACGTATACAAACTCTCCTCCAAATACACATCCTCTTAGATTCTTAAAGCTGTTTTCCATGTACCTACATAAGTTTCATTCTTTTTTAATTTTTATGTTTTATTTGTTGACAGTTAATAGTCCAAACAATGCACATATGGCATATGTGGTTCTTGTTACTATACAACGTTGATATCAACGGATAGAACGAAGACAAAGCTGTTCCTCTAATTTAAGATACAGTATAGAGTTAAGTTGTAGGCGCAAAAACACTGTTAAGTTTCACAAAATAGTCTGATGAGAGTTGATGCATTGTTGTCATTTCCATCCATAAACATATTTTTATACCATATTAGATAAGGTTAACATAACCACAAATGACAACATGGCATGGGGAGAGGGGGTGATGGCGACCAGCTAAAACTTTTACAGGGGCGTAACGGTTGCGAATTTACTACAGAGAATGTAAGCGCAAGTTATTACAAATCCATAATTCTTGAACTTGCGCGAATTACAGCAATTTATAAGTTTTCTCGTAACACTAGGGGCCTGAACTTACACTAGTTGGTCTTACAGCACGACTAAATATTTACATCTGTGTTAGACAGTAATACTTTATTTATCTTGGTTTTGTATCGAGCCAAAAAAAAAAATAAATACGTTATGTAACTTTTTTTAAATGACAAAGCATTGCTAAACTTGTCCACCCCAGACAAAAAAAAACAAAAACCATTAGGAGGTCTGTATTTACACGATAAAGTGTGGTGATTCAGTAGAATTTTCATTAAATTAAATGATAGAAACTACTGTTTTCTATAAAGAATAAAAATGTTTGTAGACTTTAAATGAGACAAGAAAAACTTCATATTCTCATATTCATGACTTTTATTAAAATCTACAGGAAATCAAATTATATTTGGAGTTATATTTGAAAAATAACTAAAATGAAAAGTTGAAATAAGCAAGAGAAAATATTCATAAAACATCGTGTAAAGAGAACGTACTTCACCGGTCTGTTAGCTTTGGTTGTTTGTTACTGCCTTTGCTACAACAATCATCAGCTCTATAAATGGAAAACTAATCAAGTAAAACAGTTTTTATGCGCCTAGACTTATAATGATTTTTCAAAATCATTATAATATTCACAATACTGGATTGGTCGGATTTCATTGATTTAGTACTAAATGTAACTTTTTTATTGTATCAAAATAAACCGCTCAATGTCGAGCAACACGTCCATAAATCTTTTACATCCACAAATTTTTGTAATATTTTCTTTCTCGCTTATAACACTACTGTACTCTTATGGTAATCATTTTGTATATGTGGATTTATGGTGCATTTTATGAGAATTTTGTGCTACTTAAAGAACTACTACAAACGTCATTATATTCGTTAACAATGTTATGATACACACCTTATGAAGAAATAAATATTAACTAGTGTCATTTTAAGTATGACAATTATGGACGAATATTTATGTACTTGTAGGAAATTGAATGAAAATTACGAAGAGTAATTATTTATATACTGGTTATTTAATTTGTAATACTTTGAATAAAAACTCTTTAACATTAATTTTTATGAAGCTATCTTTTTTAAACTCATTATTTAAAACATAATTTTACAATCACGTAGTCACTTCAAATCTTAAAATTTATTTTTTCAAAATATCGTTCAATAATTTTAATGGATTTTTTACAAAGTTGTATTGAAAAATAACACCAGAGTATTTCAGTAGTAGTTGCCAGATAAAACGTTTTTAAAATTATCTAAACCTGTCGAAAGACCACCAGGCATTTGGTTGTGAGAATACTTCCGGTTTACTGTAAACCGAGAATTGAACCTGGCCCTCTGCCATCAGAACGTCAAAATGCTATTTATGACAAGGCGTATTCACATCGATATCATCCAAAAGTGCAAATATTAACCAAACTCTACTAAAAATCCTTAACTCTTACTATGCTGATCAGGCATTCATGCACTATGAAATATCCTTTCTTCACTAGATATTTCTTAAATTACATTATTACAGTTCCCTTTGAATATATTGAGTGACTTGAATGTATTGACAATATTTGGTACAAATGAAATTCTCTCAAAATATTACAGTACAGCAATAAAGTTAAAACAGTTCTCAATTTAATCTATGTATTTCCTAGGGAAGCCATACTGATATTTAACAAAACTTTTCTCGACTTAAACTTACAAACAAATTATGTAGGATCTGATCTACCTAAAACTAAATCTCAACCGTGATAAAGTGCTATCAATAATAAAGGATTCAAAAAAGTGGACCATGAAGAAATGTGTTAGTATTTTTTTAGTGTATGTTTTAATCTAAAAGTACAATGACACCGAATAGAATTAATCATTGGTATTCGAGAGATTTAGTTTTGAAATTAAATGTACTCAGAGTTGTAAGAATGGATGTTGCCAAATGACTCCAAACCCGGCCACAAGTTTGTCCCGTCCCCGAGCCCAGACTGACTGCCGTGATCCGTCAGGCCCAGTCCGTGAACACTTCTGTTCTGTTCCTTAATTGGTGTCATTATGTGAATGGCTCCCGTAAACTTTTTAACCATCCAATTTCTAACTGTGAGCTACAGTTCTTGTTCTTGACTTTGATTGGGTTTCTTAACTCAATTTCAAGCTTCTGGTTAGAAAATATGTAGTGATTTACAGATTAGAAAAGTACAATGTTGGTTTACATAAAAGAATTTTTGCTTTGTTAATCATTATTTTTTTACACATCTGTTATATTAAAATAATTAACAATTTTGAGGCGTGAAACATTTTGATTTCACAGGGTGAAAAGCAAGTTCATTTTTAATAGGCGCAACTAAAAAAAACCATTTAGTAAAGAATGATCAAATGACATTAAAAGTTATGGAAAACTTAATTTAAAGCTAGAGCAACTTGAATGGTCGAATCTACAGAAAATATAAAATTTCTTGATGTAATTTATAGAACCACGTTGAACTACTGCCAGTGAGTAGCCTGATAACAATCTTTTTAAGAGGATAAATTTTATATCAAGTGTCTTGTTTTTAAATTTGGTACTGTGCGATGAAACAAAATCCTAAAAAACAAATCTTAACAAAAACTTGGAATCGTTTAGTCATATTAAAAGCGCTACTTGATAAAAAGATATCTTGATAAAGAGACCGAATTTCCCTTGTTTTCTTAAAATATCGTTTACAAAGGTCACACCTAATTTTCAAACTGATTTTTGTGATACATGAAAAACACGAAAATATCTAATATGGAGCCACATCATGGGAATTGTCAATATTGAAGGTTTAGGCCTAACAAGTTTTATTGATGTTCAAGAAGTACAATTTGTGTTTATAAAATAAACACAGCAAATAATACACCAACTTTATGAGTATTTAATCATTTTATACGAACAAATATTACTCAACTATGGCATTATATAATCTAGTGCAGTACAACCAGGTAGACGGCCAGTAATAAAATAATTCGAAAAAGATTCGAAGTTTCTTAAGGTAAAATAACACAAGAAAATACACTCATTAGGAGAGGTGTAGAGTAAGAGATACTCACACTTCAATCGTCACCCTAGGATCGCCTACATGTATAATCACTAAACACTATAAGCACAAAGTCAATGTTTAAACAATATTCCGTACCTTATTCACCGGTCACCGTGACTCCCCATGTTTCCCATGTTTCATCACAGTGTAAGGCGCAGACTCCGCCTCAGAATAGACAATCCTAGGATTGGGATTCCGCCAACCTTGTCTCTGTCGCGCTGCTTCAGATGCTATTTCATTATGACACTCGTAAATAAACGCCGTATGTTTTGGTAACGCCACTCAGTGCAATGTGGGTGACTTTGCGGTGTTCGATTCAAGAATGGTTAAAAATATTCTCGTACACGTTTTTATACATTACATTTTGCACGAATTTATGTCAGAAATATGTTTGATAGTTTACAGCAACATTCACCTTAAATACACACCACGGAGGCGTTAGTGTCTAAAGGAATTTAATTAATGTATGTAATGTGTACTGTGTAATGTAAAGTGTACCATTAATTTTGAACAGTTTAGAAAAATTTAAAAACATGGATTCAGATGTTTCTGTTAGAGCTAATATCTACTCCATTACGAGTTTACGAGTTTCAGAAGTACCGCAGTATTCGTTTTATTTTCGCACTTCATTGTGCCATAATAAAATAGCTTGGAAACTTAATTTTAAATTTTAATAATAAAGATGCATAGAAATAAGCAGACAAATAATTATCACAATAGACAAAGAGTCGTTGCCAGTCGATACTCGACGAATACAGCTTCAGTCTGACCGCTAGGCAGATGATGTGAAACATGTATTAAATGAAAATAAAATACAATCACCTAATTAAATACACTAATCGTCGCTCCCTAATACTCTGAATGAAAACTGCATGATAATAAACAGTATCCCATTTCGTCAGTCATCGTTGTATTTGAATTTCAAAGTAAACTGATAAGCAAACGAAAAAACTAAATAAATTAAAATTACAGAAGGGAGACAGGTTATTTTTATGAAGACAGCTGTTTGTTTTCATGAATTGTTAGGTCAAATTCCTAAATTTTGTCTTATACTTAAAATACATTGAAACTTTAAAGTCCAATGGGGCGAAGCATATTGAGCTGAGGGTGACAAAAATTATTCCACGGGGTCTACAGAGAATTCCCTTGAATTTGACACCTCAATCATCAAAATCGGTTCATAAATAAAAGAGTTTTGCTGCTCACAAGAAATTCCTTACGGAATTAGTAAAATAGATAAAGTTGTAGAGATGAATTACTATACTTAATACCGTAAGACAAATTAAAATGCTGTTGAATTCAGTTACTAGATTCATGGGAGAGAAAATAATACGTTAGTTTCAATAGCAGGCCATGTGTAATGTATAATTTATGATGTAGGTCACAATATTCAGAGAAAGTCGCCGGTTCTCTGGTTTGTCAAGTCAGCGGGACAGAGGTTTATTGGGCTGTGAGATTCTCTCTCTGGATTTCTCATTCTTAGTTTTGAAAAATATTTTTGTGTAGAAAATACAAATGTTTTATTTTCCTCTTTATTCAAGTAGACCTAGTACTGGGATGTGTAGGAGGTATTGGATGTAAATGTTTACAGACATAGGACTGGAATAGGCATTCAAATGACCTGCCTATTACCTATTACATTCAAATGAAAAACTATTACTTTATAGTGTGGTGGAAAAAGATATTATTGCTGATAGTAATTTCTACATATGAAACTCCTTCCATTCAGAATGTGAAAACAAAACACTTTAAGTACGAGAAAGAATTCGGTTTTTATCAAGGGTAATATATTTCTTCAAACTTTTTCAAAAGTCTGAACAAAATAAAGTACAACTTTCTAAATAACACACATAAACTTGAAGTCGGGCGATGGGAAAAGTTGGAAAGTTCACGATCATAAACTAACTATTGATTGGGCTGCAGAGTTTTCGGTTTCTATTGAGATCATTTACTGATGGTCCTTCAGTTAGATATTCAACGGAAATCGAACAACTCAATCGGAAAACTTTTAATCTCTTGCCACCTTCCTGAAAACTTTAAATTAATAATGACAGCTATTTAAAAAGTTATAAAGTTACTTAAAAATTAATGAAATGCTAGATGTTATTGGGTCAAAGTCGAAAGGCCTACATTAAGTCTTGAATTCAGTTGGCTAGAGCTCAGTTATCATGTTTTTGTTTGTTTTAAAATTTGTTTCGTGTATGAGGTAAAGATATTCTTTAGTTGGAGGAATCCACGCAGCGAATGGTCGCATTGAAATACTGAGTGCCATCATGTGTCGTTCGGATAACAGTGGAGAAACTGAGAGAAGAAGAAAAACTAATGAACAGCTGTTTTTAGAACCAGCGATAGTTTATTGATCGAGACAGTCCAGTGTGGCAGTCGTCAAGGAAAGCGTTAGTTTCTTCCGTTGCCATTTCCTTGGTTTCCTGTTTTATTTAACAATATCCTTTACTCAGTGCCTTACTATTATAGAGGAAAAATCAATAAATCGTGTTGATAAGAACATAAACGGTATAATCTACGAATTACAGTTGAAAATAATTACGACTATTTAAAGGTTGTAAGCTAATATTATTAATTATATATCACAATTTATTACCTAATAGACAAATTTACAATATTTTGAAGTATTCAAGAAAAAAGATTACGTGTTACTATAGATTTTAGAAAATTTTTAAAATTATTTTAATGTACCGACACCACGAACTAAAGAAAGTTACTTTCAAGAGGATTGTTATAACATAAGGGATACCTGTGCAGCGCATTGCGCTGCATTAGTCAGATTGTGTTGATATCCTATACTCTAACCGGAGAAGGGATATTTGTATGTACGTATGAAACTAGGTTATGTATGCACACGAATTTTGAAAACCACTCGAACGATTTTCTTCAAACTTTACAAATAACTTAGTTCTGGGATAAAACTAATATTTACATATGTATCCATGGTAGGAATAATCTTATTTCTTTATAATCTTGATTTGAATTTCCAAAAATTGAACATTGGTCTTATGGAGTTTAAAATGCAGTTCAGCAACAATAGAGTTGCTGATAACTGCTGATTGAACTGACCATGCCCGTGCTCCAGTATAAACACGTGTTTTCTCCATTGTAGTTAGTAAATGAATTTCAAAATAATACTAGGATAAAAAATTATATATCATTTTTATGAATAGTACTTTATGACTATTATTCTGCATTATGTACTTTATGACTATTATCCTTAGGCATATATTATAACATACTGAGAGGTGAGTGAGCGGAGCGAAAGAGCTCATCTTCAAAGAACAAACATTTTTGGGCTTGGAATTTTAGGGTACAACCTGTGGCTCATGACTATGAAGTAAGTTTAAGTTCGATCAAATGCTCGGGTTTCAGGTATTTTAATAATTCGATTACTTCTTTGATCTGATTTTGATAAGGGAGTCTTCTATTTTACTTTTATCACGTTCAGCCACTTTCAATAAAACTTTAATGCCTTTCACTACAGGAAGAAAATTAGTTCCTTCCTTGTCATACTATTAAAGCTCAACAACCTTTCCTTAAAACACAGATTTAATTTAATTTATGATGTTAGAATATAAAGTAGAAGTTTCAAGTTTGAAATTGATATATTAGAATAAGAAGCAATAAGATAGGAGCACATCACAAACAATATTCACTATATTCGAGAGAGCAAAGACTAAAATATTTCTGTGACATGGCTCAAAGCCAAATAATCACTGAGAATTTACAATTGTTGCGGCAAACCTTTGTAGGAAAGCCTCGATACAACAAGGGTTTACAGTTGGGGGCTAATGGACTGGTGAAGTGACTTGCATTGTGAGTCGAGCGAGGGAGTACAGGCCGACAACTATGGTGCCTGGAAATACAAAATAACTTGTATCTGGGCAAGGTTACATTCATTAAAATGGATGAATTGAAGAACATTATGACAATATCAAGTTTTTTGGTTTGAAAAAAAATGTATTTCTAATTAAAAAACAATTATTAAAACAATTTGGCATATTAATTATTTTGGTCACAGCATACCAGCATATTCAGCGGATCTTCAATTGAAATATGATTTCATATAAGCTGAGCAGTTAAACGATCAATGTTTGGACTATGATTTAGTTTGTTACATTTGGAACTCCGAGGTAAGCATTATAGTTTTATTAATATAGTAGTTTTACTAACATGTTATTGAGTATAAACCTTATTTGTACAATGAAATAACATTGAATGTATTGAAATTAAATATAACTGAATGATGTGGGAATAAAAAATGTTAATCTGTATATATAATATAATGCAATGAAATTTAGTAAAAACAAGTCTGTGCTTAATAAATTAACACACTACGTATAAATAAATATGTGTATAAAATGAATTTATAAATACGACATGTATGTTCATCATGCAACTTTGAGCAGTTATTTAATATATACGCAAATTGGATCCTTCAATTCAAAAATGTTAGTAAAATTTTAGTTAAAATTTACTTGGCTCTTCTCAATAATATGTACCTTTGGTCTTTTGGCATTGAATTTCCTCAAGTTATCCTTATAGACACAGGTAATTAAAAAGCCAGGCAATTACTAAGCGAGATAGAGATGCATTATTAATGAGATCGTAATAGTTCAAGTACGAGATAACAGAGGTTAACTCACATATATTATGAAGAATCATAGTATTGTCATTTTCAGGCGTAGAATGAGCGAGTCGAACTTGATGGTTCGACCCACCTAACCTAACCTAAAGACGGCGAATCGTCAGTCACTTTGTCAGTCAAAGTTTGCCGTCTTCGATTGCTGTCCGAAATATTATGATTACATTATGATTTTAGCCCGATTTGGGACAACTTATGGAAATTTAATGGAATATTTAACGAAAGCTTGAGGATCATATTTAACACAAATCAATGTCACCAACTCGAACTCAAATGAACGTTTGAGCCAGAAATGGCAGGCAGTCAAACTTTGCATAAAAGCATTTGAACGAAATTTAAAAAATACCCCCGTCGCAGCAGACCTGCGTACTCAGCGAATTTCTAAATTAGTAATATTAGTTTTGACCACATAAAACTGTAAACCAAATAAAATCACATGCTCATAAATAGGGAAATAAATGTCTATTCTCCTTATGATAAATTTAGGGAGAGTATGCAGGTATGCTGCCATGGGGAACACTAAAAGTAGGTTTTTATCATAAAAAAAATTATTTAGACCATATGAAGCCATTTACTAAGTTTTATCAATATCTGTCCATTGCTAAAGAAGTTTGCCTATTCTCCATATGATTAACATGGGAAAAAGAGTATGCAGGTTTGCTGCCATGATAAGCACAAAAACCAAGATTTTTTACCATAAATGGATGAATCTCAACCAAATGAAGCTGAATTCCAAGTTTCATCGAAAAAATATTGGGTTAATAAGAGAAATATTAACACATCCCAATTCTCCATAAGATTAACATTGGAGCCCCAAAATACAATGTACTGTCTTTAGACTTTGTAATATCTCGGTAACCAATGGAGATAGAGCAAAGCTTCAAAATACTGAATTGTGTGTTTTTTTGAGCTAAATCCAATGGTCAAAATAAAAATTTAAAATTTTTAAAATTTACATATGAAAAAGGCAAAAAAACCTATTTTTGGGGTACAAAACCCCCCAAAACTACCCCTTCCGGTAGGTCGATATGTCTGGTTTACGAACTCATCCGAATAAACGTAGGATTACACATCTCTACCAAATTTGGTCTCAATCGGACCATTTTTACGAGAGTTATCGTGTCTAGGGACACATACATATATACATATATATATATATATATATATATATACATATATATATATATATACATATATATATAAAATTTTTAATGACTATTATTTTTGGTCTCTGGGCACCTAAAAACGAAAAAGTAACATGGTCCCGGGCTTAGGTCTTACCATGAGACCTACGGTAATAGCTTATTCCCTATGGGAAATTCGCTAAAAACATAATAACTCGCGTTGTTTTGACCTTTTGAGATAAGGTTTGTGGTATTTTGATCTAAATTCAAAAACGTTTAAAATTATATGTAACATGACATAGGCCAATACAGTTTCCTATACGACTTTCTCTAAGGGGCGTCTCCCGTCCCCTTTAGGTAGCGTATAAACTACCTTTCACCTTACATAGTGAAAAGGATGAAAACGCAAAAATACAAAGCTTTTAGGTCAAATTAAATCTCTTCCCCTTTCATTAAAAAAGGAATCTCTTCCCTTTGCCTTTTAAATTTCAGCAATTTTTTTTTGTATCCTACATCAATTTATTGCAAAATAAGGAGTGTGTCAATCCCACATTTATAACTTTAACAACTGCTGCAATTGATTTCGATTTTATTTTCAAACCATAAACAGTTTAAAGGACGAATGAATGCTTACAATAACGGTATGTTTACAATCCAAAACTAGAAATTATTGAAGTGGTAGGCGTAATGTTTAGAGCCAGGGGCACACTAGTAAAAAAGCTTAAAATACAAAAAAAGGATTTGAAAGAAATGGCAATTAATTGCGCTGAATGACCCGATCAATTATTTTTTAATCATCTATATGCCTATGCCATCTAAGGATCTTAATTTCTAAATTTTTGTGACCTACTCTTTATTTTTACATAATTTTTCTTTGGCCACAGGCAACCCCTAAACTGAGGAAATTTTTATTTTTTGGAATAAATATACATATATTCGTTGAATTATCTTGATATATAAGCATTTGTGAAGTGCTAGTGGGCGTGCTGCACTGTAGCTAACTGAAAATGTACATATGAGTGAATGTAAGGAGTTTAAATAGTGAACATAAGAGTAGCACAAAGGCTCTGATACTGATACAAGGCAGAGCTGATATCAGATTTTGATGAAAATATTTAGTTTTCATGTTTTAAAATTAGGTTACTGTAAAAATGTCAACAGTAGCGTAAAAGAAAGCTGCGGCATTAGTTATGAGTCAGTATTACGATTTTGCATGTCATAAATAACGCATAAGTTGTATTACATAAAATCTAGAGTAAGGTATCAAAAGAGAACCTAAGTGGAAGGCGACACGAGGGTTAGGCTTGTTATGGAAAGAAGTTGTTTTTTTTGGCCGCCACCCAACTCTATAATAGCCGCGAGATGGTCCTGTCCGTTGTTATAATGTCGTGCATCGCCTCGAACTCAACACAAGACAATACAACAAGGCGCGGCGCGGCGGGGTGACATAGGGAAAATTAAGAAAACAACATAAAATGTCTGTTGGCCTTTAATTATTTAGATATGTTCTAATGTAAATCCAATATTTTTTACTTGCGAAAAATATGACCATTTTAAAAGTAAATTTACAGAAATCTCAATGAAGATAAAAAAAATCAATAATAAAGAGATTTTTAATTTTCCATAATCAGTACCATAGTCAACAGTGCATCCATAACACTTTAGGTAAAGAAAAAAGAAGCAATTTTATTGTTGAGAATTAGACTTGACGGTAATGTGATATTAGAAATTGAAAATAATAAGTATATTACTGGTATATACTGTAGAACTTTTACAATAAATAAGAAAAGTGAAAAGAAACAGGAGTTTTTTTATGACTTATACTTCTAAAAATTTGATCAAATAGACAGGCTAAACTTATTAGATCGCTTATTTGTCAGTAATTTAAATGAGTAATTATTATTTATATGTAATAAAATCCAGATACCAAAAATGATGTAATAATAATGATTAGAATGACATTCAACAATTTAGAAATTTGATAATTTTAATCACTGTTTTACTTATCTTAATAAATCGAAGTGTAAATAAATAGACAGTTGAAATGTTGAAGCAACTAATAAGTTTAATAAAACGAATAAATTATAGAACATAAAATAAAATAACTTATTAAACATAAAATTTGCAGTTGACTAAGTATCAATCGCTTTGAAAATAGTAAAAACGTTCGTGTTTTTTTTTTTTTTTTTTTTTTTTTTTTTTTTTTTTTTTTTTTTTTACAAATTTGAAAATATTAAAATTTTCAAAATCTACTCAATTTTCATGAAAATAAACCTTTTTGGGAAGTTGTTTATAACATGCCAAACAAAGTGTTAAACTTTAATATACAACTAGCTAAATATCGATATATAAAATCAATTCGAAGGCCAAATCGTTAACGTGCTGGGAGAGAAAGACTGTGTAAAACATTTTCAATTTAAGCAAAACTTGACAGTGTTCATCCACTCTTGTCCATTAGACTTGTTTACGTCCCAGATATTGCCGCGGTTTATTAGTTCAGTTGAAAAAGTTAAAACAGTTTTGTTGAAACATATACAAGTAGTTAGACCAATACTTTGAGGTCACGGTTTATTTTCTATAATTAATAACAGGCCCGCGGTTTGTATGTGACGCTTTATGTTCCCAAAAAATGTTTGCCCCCCCCCCCCCTGAAATGAATCACCCTAATGACATAGGCATTTGAAGACTTTACACACGCATTTACAATATAACAACGACAGAACTACTATAGTTTTACCGTGTTCACTTTTTTCTATCGTTATAAAGAGTACCAGCATTGTAAAGTATCAAATTGGTACCTTTAATAAAATTGAAGCTTGGCCACATTCATATTTTATTAGCAAGGACAATTTTTATAAGGTTAATGTGTTAAGTTATAATAAATCATTCTCAATCACTTAATCGTAAGAATAATACCATTGACTATATACACTAACGTGAGTAGACTTCTAATAGCATAGGCGTGTTTGAAACCAATATACGATAGCGCGATCTTCAGCGGCGTGCATAGAAGTACATGAGTCATATGCATATGATAGGCAAATCAGTACTACCACTCTTCTCAATCGAGGATTAAACATTTTGTATTGGAGTTTTTGTTTATGTTATGATAAAACGTTTTTGCAGCATTGTAAATCCAGCTGAATAATAACAACATCGATGGCAGCGACTCTGGCGCCGCGTACACGAAACTTCCAAATTTTTGCCTTAAACTAAATGCATTGTATGAGAAGTCTATTCACGTTAGTGTAAGTCAATAATAATACGAACTTACAACGGTAGACAATGTTGCCAACGATCAAGTATCACCACGCAGGACGCAGTGATGCGCCAAGAGTGGGATCGATATTTCTGAGCATTTACATTGGCACGCGGTTTAAAATATTTTTCCTACCACTGCATGGAAATAATCACATTGCCACAGCTGTAATCCTACGCAAAACAGTTCATTTCCGTTTTCCGGTCCATTTCCGCTCTACAGCGGTAATGGAACATTGGCGCACGCTAAATCAAGGTTATTTCAAATCTACAATAGGTTAGAACGGTAAAGAAGGTGACGTCACAACACAGACTAGTTTCTATCTGTCAGAAACCACATGACAATCACCATAATTATTACAAATTAATTGTAGTTGCTTTGCTCTGAATCAGCTGATTTCATGGTTAGTATTTTGATAACACTAACTTCCGGTTACACACCTATGCAAGTGATTACGATTTATTACAGTTATTAAGTTAATGAAAGTTAATGAAGTTAAATTTAAAGTTAATATAATTGTGTACCTTTATTAAATACATTTAATCGGTTGTAATTATGGTGGTAGGAAAAATATTGTGTGTATTACGAGCACAAATAGTCATTGCCGCTCTCGAAATGTTTGGCCGCACTCAGCTGACGCTTCGTGCGGCCATCTACATTTTCGAGCGGCAATGACGTTATTTGCGCTCTTAATACACAAATAGCTATTCTTTTGCTTTGTACCCCCAAGAAACCTAAATTCTCTTGCCCTCCTGGGTCCGGGCCCATTTACAAAATCGGCCCTGCAAAAGGGATATGGGAACATATGGATTTGAAAAGCATGTTTTTTTTAATCTGCATGATATTTTGAATATTATAAATGATTACTTTTAGATTGTGGAGAGGAGAGGGCTGGGTAGTCCTAACTCTGCCTCAATAATGGGTGAGGCGGTGGAGTAGTAGGGGTTAGCGAGCTAGACATGAACCATATCCGAGATTGTCCGAATTCGGAATTCTTGGGTTCGAATCCGCGGTTGGTCAGGAAGTTTCTCTCAATACCATTCCCATATACTTGTATACGCTCAACGCACAGAAAAATAGTCTATGTGGACGGGAAAAATTCAAGAAAATAAAGGCTGTCAACCTATCTAAAATTAACAAAAAATAAAAATTATAGTGCGTATCTTATTGATAATTTAAAACTATTCTTTTTAAGGAAAAAAAATTTATGTAATAACTCAAACTTGTTTGTGTATCTGTAATATAGTTAAAAATTTCTTTTATTTAACCTATTTTTAGTTTCAAAATCATGGTGTTCCGAATCATCAAACAGACAACATTGGAAACGTCGGGCTCGTAAAGAAAAAAATCTTGATCTGAGTAAAACTTAATATTTGTAGCATAAATCTTCCTTTCACTTTTATTTCCAACAATATTACCTACCAAATGCTACATTGCCATGCGGTGTTGGATCCATGCATTATTAATGTTGAGAAATGTTTAACGGGTAAGTATACATTAACCTTATATGAAGGGACAAATTTTTATGTTTAAAATGTTTTGATTTTGGTTACATAAAATGTAGTTTATCTAGTTAATAATAAAAGTGCTACGAAGTTTCACAACTAATTGTTTTAGTTTATTGAAATGTCTACAATAACTGATCTATCAACTTTAAATCATAATAAAATTAATTGAAAAACTTGATGAATTATTGGCTTGTTTGGCTTTACAGAAGAAAAACAAGGAGATCTTAAAAATAACCGAAATATCTCGAATAACCAATATTTATTATAAAAGAGTGGAAAATATGTCATTGTTGGTTTTGGAACCCCACACTGGATGTGGTAACCTAATTCAGAATAAAAGCCAAGATTGGTTTTAGGTGTTAGCTCACTTCACCTGTAATGACAAGCACCAAAGGTAGTACCATACCTAGTAGGTAGGTGTATTAGATTTCTGTACCAATATCCTCATAGAGTTCCCAGAGAAACCGAAACTTGTAATTACGTCTAAACCAATCGACTCGATCCACCTACATAATCAAACCACTAAATTAAACTTAGCTGTCAAACTGCGCATTTGATGACGATAAAACCCCTCCCCTCCTAGAAAAAATCAATTATATAATTATTTTATCAATAAAATATAAGTTTTAGATTTAGGACAGTAAAGAATATGCCTACTACACATTAGAGTTTTTCTTTTTTTTGAAGAGAAATAAACAGTAAAACTATGAACTGACGTCCTTTGATTGGAGTACAATTTTAGAGTAAAGTCTTCTAAATGCTTTGTCCGTTAAAGGCGTACTATTTAATAAAAAATTAGGATTCTTTATAAATAACATACAAATTTAGAAGCCCAATTAGATATTCATCCTATTCTACTTGGTCAAATAAAGATATCGACTAGGCGTTACAGTACTTAGAAAAATTTGCTAAAATATCCTAAAATATTTTTATTTTCACGTTATGATACTAGATTAATAATATATGCTGAAAATATCAGTGTTAAAATGAGTTAGGAAGTTAAACCTATTTGTCCAATATTACCACCTGAGTTGGATGGGTTCCAAATAAGTTGTAAATTAGCTGTAGTTCAATTAAACTCTAATTATTGTCATGTAACTTAACTACACAATTGATATTTAATACCTATTTAATATATCATTATTTTACAAATAATGATTCATTAAGTTGAATCGATTTATACTCTGATACTATTTATTCATTTTTATTGAAGACGTTTAGGCTAATTTTAAAACCTTCAATAATTTTAAAAGTCTTGGTTTTTTTATGTTCGTTTTACTTTTCACAATTTTACACAACTTATGGCATTTTCAATTAGGCCGGCGAATGACGAAGATGAAGTGATATGACTTATACCAGACAGTTTGTGATTCATTACGTTCTAAGACTGTAGGATGACGTATGTTTAACCAAAAATCTTGTCAATATATGTTTTGGGAGTACGTCCACTTTTGCTTAATCAAAGATTACTAATCATTGTACCTTTTCAAAAGTAGTAAACGCTTTATTCTATCTTGGTTTTGTATTCAGCTACAAAATTTAGAAATAATAATGCGTTAAGTAAATTTGTTCATACTTGTAGAAAACAATCTGTAAATACTCACAATTCGAATGATAGTTCGAGTTGATAATATTTAGAGCAGATCAGAAAAAAACTTTAATGCCATACTTTATTTTGCACAATATATATTTTTTAAGGAGTCAAAGAATTTCTTAACTTGTTCACCTCCGACACAAAAAGCAAAGAGCATTAGTAGGTCCGTATTTACGTGAAAGATTGTACTGATTTACACAAGTTTTCAATAAATTTGTTGTTTATTTGTGTTCAGTTTATTTGTAGGGTATTATATAAATATTAAAAATGTTTTTAACTGGTAATCAGACAAGAGAAACTTCTAATACGTGATCTTTATTAAAATCCACAGGAAATCTTAAAATTGGAGGTATATTTGAAAAATCATTAAAATGAAAAGTTGAAATAAGCATATGCGAGGTATTCATAAAACATCGTACAAAGAGAACGATCTTTTAGCTTTGGTTGTTTGTTACTGCCTTTTATTTGTATTTTCTGCAACGTCATCAGCTCACTAAATGGGAAAACTAATCAAGTAAAACAGTTTTTATACGTCTAGACTTACATTTGAAAATCATTCCTATAAATTCTTTATATCCACAATTTTTTGTAATATTTTCTTCCTCGCTTGTATTCTTATGGCAATCATTTTGTATACATGGATTTATGGAGCTTTTAATGAGAATGATTTTGTTTTGAATAATAATAATAATAATAATAATAATAATATTTATTGCATTGGTGTTTTTTAGACACATTACAATGTTAATGAAAATACAATAAATTTTGAAATTACATATAACTAGTTATCTAACTTAAGCTCAAAAAATTCATTTATATTATAAATACATATTTCAGTTAAAATAATTTTCAAAGTCTTCTTGTAGGATTTGAAAGATAGATTTTTGATATTATCTGGCAACTTGTTATATAATTTAATATTTAAATATGTAAAACTCTTCTGTGTTCGTGCATATTTTACTCTTTGTATTTGTATATTATTGTTCCCTCTTAAAAAGTGTTCACACTCCTCCATAATTTGCTTGTGACTTCTAATATTTTCTTTTATATTTGTCAATGCTTGAAATATAAAAATTGACGGTAGAGTCATTATATTTAATTTTTGAAACAATGGTTTACAATGAGTTGTTTTGTTAACACCGCAGATAACTCTTATTGCCTTTTTTTGAGCCTTGAACATTTTTTCCTTATCAATTGAGTTTCCCCATAGTAGTGTGACATAGTTTAGAGTTGAATGAATATATGAGTAATAAACAAGTAAAAGGGCATCTTCTGTAATAGAATGTTTCAATCTTTTCAAGCAGTATACTCCTTTGTTAATTTTCTTTAGAATGTTATCCGTATGATTTGACCAATTAAGATTACAGTCCAGAGTAACCCCCAAGAATTTTAATGATCTAATTTTATAATTAAGTTTGTACATTCCATTGTAATTAAATTCGATTTCCTGAGTCTTATCAAGATTAAGTACCAGTCTGTTTGATTTACACCAAAATTGTAATTTTCTCGTTACCTCTGAAATTTTTACTTTAATATCAATATGTTTTTTGCATGATACTTTTATTCCAATGTCGTCTGCAAACATTATAATTTTAGTGTCATCCAATGAAATATGCAGTGGAGCATCATTTATATATATATATATATATATATATATATATATATATATATATATATATATATATATATATATTAAATAATAAAGGCCCTAATGCAGAACCTTGTGGAACTCCATTATTCACTTTTTTATATTCTGAATTTATACCATTGACATAAACCGATTGATATCTCTCTGATAAGAAGGATTTCATTAATTTGATTGATTTAGGCAGAAAACCATATAATTTAAGTTTATAAATAAGTATATCATGACATACAGAATCAAAAGCTTTTGAAATGTCATATGTTTTGAAAGATATAATTTTTTCTTCTTCAATATCGGATATCACACTGGACATAAGATTGGATAAGGCTTTAGTAGTTGATTGATTTTTTCTAAATCCGAACTGTTCGTTTGTAAATAGATTGTTTTCTTCAAAATAACAATTAATTTGGTCAAATAAAAGAGATTCAAATACTTTTGACAAAGCCGAAACAATACTGATTGGTCTAAAGTTAATATAATCCATTTTTCCAGATTTGTAAACAGGTACAACCTTAACTCTTTTAAATAATTTAGGATATATACCTTGATCTATACAATCATTGTATAATGATGTTAATACTTCACATATCTCTTGAGCAGAATATTTTAATATCATGGTATTTATTGCATAACAGTCTAAACATGTACTTGTCTTGAGTTTACATAGAGTTTCATAAACTTGTTCAACTTTCAAGTGTTTAAATTCAAAAGTTGTATGTTTGAAGTTTATATAACAATTGGTACTGCATACTTATTGTTGCTTGATATAGATTTGACAATTTTTTCTATATTATCAATAAAAAAATTATTGAAACCTTCTGCGGTCAAATGTTTTGGGATTAATAGTCTTTCATTTTTATTGTAATTTGTTAAGTTTTTTATCACTTCCCATGTTGCCTTGGATTTATTGGAGCTTTCACTATTCTTCTGACTATTAAATTCAATCTTAGCCTTTTTTACTTCATGCTTATACTCTTTTAACATGTATTTATAAAACTTTTTGAATCTTCAGTTTTTTCTTGATGATATTTAGAGAATAAATGTTTACATTCTTTCTTCTTCATTCTTAGTTCAGTCGTGTACCATTTACTATTGATCAATTTGTTATTTGTATTGTTAAAATGTTTTAGAGGAATTGATTTGTTACAGAGTCAAGATATATAAACATCATTTCATTGAATTTATCTTCAATTTCTAATTTAGAATAAACTGACAACCAGTTTGTTATTCGTAATAATTGGTGAAATTCACGTAGATTCTGTTGATTGATAAGTCTTCTTTGAATTTTTGAAGCTTGACTTTGCCTAGAGATCTGATTTGTGTTTTGAATAATAGTAGAAAAAAGTATAGCATCATGGTCCGACTCAGGAGAGTAAATTATTTTACAATACCAGGAGTCTTGATTTACATTTGTAAATACATTGTCAATGCAGGAACCAAGATTTTTAAGTCCAGGCCTTGTAATTTCATTGACAGTGTGGTAAAGACCATGGCTATTCATTATATTGCAGAGTTGCACAGTTTCATTTGAATGCTTTCTAATATTGACATTAAAATCTCCAGTTATTATTAGTTGTCCTTTGAATTTAAAAACTATTTTCAGTACTTGATCCAATTTTTCAAGAAATTTTTTGTATATTAATTTATTTTTGCTATATGGTCTATAAAGGGATATAACAATTGTATTGTAATCTTTAAGCTTAATTGCCGAAATTTCAAAAATCATTTCTTCAGATATTTTATTAATTTTTGTGAGCTCATGACATATGATATCATTTTTAACAATAATCATTGCACCCCCTTTTCGTTTATTGTTTCTGCAGAATGATGAAACTATTTTAAAGCCTTGAATTCGATTTACATAAATATGTTCATTTTTTATCCAATGTTCAGTTAAGCAGATAATATCAATATTATTTTCTAATAAATACACATTTAAAATATCTAATTTATTGACCAATCCTATTATATTACAAATAAAAAAATTGATATTTTTTCTCCTTGTTTTTATTTTATTTTTATTATTACTATTCAACTTGACATCAAAACTAGAATCACTATTTAAAACAATGTTTTCACATCTCAATCTCAATCTTAGATTTTTAAATATTCTTTTATACCTCGTCTTCCTAAAAAATGATTATAACCTGTTATTATAACAGGAATATATTTTGCGTGTTGATTAGAAACTCCATTACTAATTATTTGATTTTGAAACAGTTACCTTACCATTTAA
>CM061536.1:81990391-82032693 GCA_030545055.2 Neoaliturus tenellus
GAATAAAGTGGCCTATCTAATATATACAATTTTAAAAGATTCCTAAATTTAATATCATTATTTTCATGTCTAATATTTACTGGAAGATGGTTGAAAAACTTAACACCAATTACAGTTGGTGTTAATATTGTTTTAACATATTGTTTTGAAATTTACAGTATCAAATTGGATCAATAACAGCGAGTGGAATCGAGATCACCGATCCGTTGACCATCGTTGGCAACTGGTCTACTGCGAAAATGTACTAAATTAATAATTTCTCAAGGTAAGTATTTTGCAAGCTGATTAATTTTAAAATTTTACTAGGCTAAACAATATAATAATTTTTTGCTTCACTCTTATCATTTTAATAGTTTTGTTTAGTTTACATATAAAATTATACCAAACCAAAGAATACAGTAGACTCCCTCGTAACCGGTCTCCTTTTAACCGGTCTCCTCTTTAACCGGCTATTTTTTATCTCAACATCGTTTTAACCGGCTGTGTTTTGCCGGAAATGGTTTTTCTTATCTACGTATCATTCAACTCAACGGTAGCCTATATCATACTGTATTGACCTTCTCAAACAAATTAAAATGAACTGTCCTGGACCAAAGTGAATGATACCGGAATTGAAAGCGTTTGGACCTGCTATCCAGTAGACAAAATAAAGAAACAAATCATAGATGGGATGATTTTGTGCTCATTATTATTAAAACATATATATCCGTATAAAAAAAGTAACCTTATTGTTTGAATAAAATTCATAATTTTGAACAAAAACTGCTGATTTTTTTTTTTTTTTTAATTATGAGGCAATTTCCCTTAAAGACAACATTTTGATAAAAGAACAGACAATGGATCCATCTTTTTTATATTCTCTGGATCTTGGATGATTATACCTGTCAAATTTGCTAGCATATAAGGTGTTAAAGAACTTCTTCATTTTAAGTCTTATTTCAATCATATTGAATTAAATATTTATTTAGGAAGTTCCCGAGTTTTTCATGCATCAATTATAGTTCAATAATTCATTGCAGTCCTTAAAGATGACATTTTGATAAAAGAACAGACAATGGATCCATATTACTTTCTCCCCCTATACCATAGCATATGGAGAAAGTATTGTTTTCGTCAAAATTTTCGAATTTGAGTTGTTTGTGGATTTATCCATTTTGGTGCCCCCTGAGTCCAAAAAAGTGGTTTTCAGAGTGATGTCTGTGTGTGTGTGTGTATGTGTGTGTCCGTGTGTCTTAATGTAAACAGAGCTAGAGCATGCCCCCATGGCCCGATTTTGGTGAAATTTGGTATGTAGGTCCAAACTCACAATAATTCCAGGCGTTTTTTTTCATTTTATTGAATTTTTGATTTTTAAGGGTTGTTTACCCCCAAAAACCCTCAAAAATCGTCAAAAATCAAAATTTCTCAAAAACGGCTCTAACGATTTTGATTAACCCTCCGAGCGTTAATCGTCGATTTTTCGGCCCAGCTTTTCGGCCTCCGAGCGTTTGAGTCGATTTTTCGACCTTTCAAAAAAGTGACATAACTTTATAGTAAATGACAGAAACGGACCCGTGAACGCTACCGCGGTTACCAGGAGATTCTAAGCTATCCAAAAACACCCATTTCAAATGGTGGAACGTGATTGGTTGTTTGTTATATGCAATGAAACATCTGGGAAAAAACTGTTACCATCTGCTAACTTTGTAAACAACAAAATATATATTTTACCAATCGTTTTAAGGTTATGAATGATTAAAAGTGTTACTAAGATCTTTAATTTACATTATTGGAATAAATTAATATGTTTTATCGAGTTTATAATCATAAATATGAGTAGGAATTAGTGTAATATTCCTAGCTTGATTTTACATGTGTTCTTATGGGATTAGGGTAAGTACCGTAGGACATATTTGGTTTTATTCAACATACATTTTTTTCAAATACTTTTAGCCCATATAAATTATATATTTTCTTGAACTGCATAAAATTCTAAACAAAATGTATATCTTGGAATTTTAATTATGTGTTTCCAAAATTATTTTATTGGAGAGCAAAGTTATATAAGAAAATTTTTTTGTAATTTTATAATTTTTTACCTATAGCCTAATTTTGGTAACAATAAGTAAGAGTAAAAATTTTTGTATTGTTAGGTAGCCCATTTTATCTACTTTCATATAATATATACACTTATAGTGCTATTTTATAAAATATATCTTTTACAAATTTTTATTTGAAAGTATGCAAAACCTTAAAAAAATGCGTAACGCTCCAGGGGTGCTATATTGAACGCTCGGAGGGTTAAAATTTTATGGTTTATTATGCTTGAAAATGTGAATAAAATGACAGCACCCGCATCTTCGAGAAAATGCGCGTTCAAAAGTTATGGAGTAAAAAGTGTTTCAAAAATCAATTTTTTGGATTTTCAAAATAGCTGTTGTCTTGAAATAAATTTTACTTATAACCATTAAATCAAGTTCAAAAAACTAAATAATCCAGTAATTTAAATTATTGCTCTACGTCAAGTGGTTGCGGAGAAAATTCAATTTTTCGTTTAGCGGTAAACGCAGTACATTGTTAAAAGTCACAGACGCGAGTAGGGTCAAACGAGCGCTGCTCAGCTGGTAGCTATCCGACTGAGTCATTAAGACATTAATATTTGAAGCTTTTAACACCTTTTTTATATTGTTGGGAGAAAGTATGTGTCAGTTAACTGATACCGTTTATTTTTTTATATTCTCCATGGATAATCCAATAATTACCAATTTCTCAGCAGCAAAGTTTAATAGAACACAGTTTCACAACAGCTATAGGTTTAATGGAAGAAACTACTTCAGTACTCTGATGTAGGTTTCAAGTCAGGAATATTTTCACAATGAGCTCGTTCACAAGCATCTACCTCAAAGAGGTTTGTTTACGTTTTTGACTGTCACGTGGCAAATCCCTCAAATATAGTGTCTGAAATTTGTCATGTGATAGGCAAAAATGTAAACAAACCTCTTTGCGGTGGATGCATGTGAACGAGCTCAATGTTTCTTTATGCCACCAAGAACAGATACGACTCAATCATACCCATATACACAAAAATGTTTTTAACAAATTAACGTTTTACTTGAGTGGTTTGTTGATTGTTAATGTTAACAGTTTTCATTGTGTTCCTGAATGGGTTTGTATTCCAGTTTGTATACTCTCAAACGAATGGTTCCAGTCAGCTCATAAAACAACCGATCTGATTTGACCGGTTTCAGTCTTAACGCCGGATAACCTTCGTTCAAACATTTGTAGTCGTAGGCTATATTCCAGTCTATATACTCATGAACGACTGTTTCCAGTCAGTTAATAAAACAACTGACGAGATGAGTTTGACTGGTTTCAGTCTAACAACGGTTTTGACTACTTTCAATCATTTGCAGAAAAAACAATTCGCTGTTTACAAAAACCGTTTGAATCGGTTCTTTACAATCAGTTTGTTTGCATCACTAATTTGAACTTTTGAAAATGGTGTTATTCCACATACCCCTAAGAAAAGAAGACCTTGAATCTAAAGTAAATTTGGCAATACTCATCATTCTATTAAATATGTTACATAAATTGTGAGGATTATTGTATACATTAACAATTTGTATAACTCATATCCTCTTTTATGCAACACCTGTGGATCCTTACGGGGTGAAGACCCAACCAAAAACAAATCTAAAGTAGAGAAATGAAATGAAATATATATGGTTTGGTTGGGTTAGTGTTGACATGGTGTTTCAGGTATTTATGAATGCATAAGGAAAAATTTATTTAACTTTTCAACCATATGAGATGAAGATTACTACAACAAATTTGTTATGTTATTTGCAGGTTGCAAAGCTGTTTTCAAGAATATTCATGGATTTACCTCTAAGTTTTATATTTATAATAATAAATTGTGATTACTCAAGTAGTTTATTCTTTCCCAGCTTTTTATCTAAGGAACAGTAAAGAATAATATGAGGAATCTAAGGAACAGTAGTAACTACTATTCACTAAATAAATTCTCACAGTAAAAAGAAGATTTAAAAAAAATTTAGTAAAAAATTTCATTAAAACTGTTCAAAACTGTGCAAGTTTTTTATACTCTACCTTTAAACTAGCTGTAACCCATGCTCAGCAACGGAAGTTTAATTAGGTATATCTCATCTGCTTGTCTCTTACTTGATACTTGAATCTTTCACCGATGACTGGAAACACCAGATAGATTGCTTCATAGTTAGTTAGCTTGTTGGCCTACTAGTTTTAAGTTCCCTTCGATGGCGCCGGTAACTAAAATAGTGGCTCTTTATCAATTTCACTAATCGAGTACATAGGCCTCGATTAGTCACTTGCCTCACAAGTTAGTCTGCCCATGTAGACTCTTTCCTTTTTGATTTTTTTAAGTGCATTTAAAAATAGTTTTGATATAAAGGTTGATTGCTATTTAATTTTTTCTTATAGCCTTAGATTTGAAAATAAATAGAATTAGCATTGTTTTGGTAGTATTTGCACTTTGTGTTTTATGTAACTGCAATTTTATTGGGAATAAAGTAATTTAATTTCATTAATTTCATTTAATTTGTTAGTGTCTCTTATTTAGGGATGGCCGAATATACTAATATTAGGGTTTTCGTATTAGTTTTTTAAAAGTAACTGATGCATAGAGTAACGAATATGTGATACCAACTAATACTGATATCTCTGTGCCATATGCTGTTGTTGTATCACTTCTGCACAAAAGTAACTGATGCATAGAGTAACTAATATGTGATACCAACTAATACTAATATCTCTGTGCCATATGCCGTTGTTGTATCACTTCTGCACAAAAGTAACTGATGCATAGAGTAACTAATATGTGACACCAACTAATACTAATATCTCTGTGCCATATGCCGTTGTTGTATCACTTCTGCACAAAAGTAACTGATGCATAGAGTAACTAATATGTGATACCAACTAATACTAATATCTCTGTACCATATGACCTTGTTCTATCACTTAACTGATGCATAGAGTAACTAATATGTGATACCAACTAATACTAATATCTCTGTGCCATATGCCGTTTGTATCACTTAACTGATGCATAGAGTAACTATTATGTGACACCAACTAATACTAATATCTCTGTGCCATATGCCGTTGTTGTATCACTTAACTGATGCATAGAGTAACTAATATGTGATACCAACTAATAATAATATCTCTGTGCCATATGCCGTTGTTGTATCACTTTTGCACAAAAGTAACTGATGCATAGAGTAACTAATATGTGACACCAACTAATACTAATATCTCTGTGCCATATGCCGTTGTTGTAGCATTTAACTGATGCATAGTGTAACTAATATGTGATACCAACAACTAATACTAATATCTCTGTGCCATATGCCGTTGTTGTATCACTTTTGCACAAAAGTAACTGATGCATAGAGTAACTAATATGTGACACCAACTAATACTAATATCTCTGTGCCATATGCCGTTGTTGTAGCATTTAACTGATGCATAGTGTAACTAATATGTGATACCAACTAATACTAATATCCCTGTGCCATATGCTGTTGTTGTATCTCTTAACTGATGCATAGAGTAACTAATATGTGATACCAACTAATACTAATATCTCTGTGCCATATGCCGTTGTTGTATCACTTCTGCACAAAAGTAACTGATGCATAGAGTAACTAATATGTGACACCAACTAATACTAATATCCCTGTGCCATATGCCGTTGTTGTATCACTTCTGCACAAAAGTAACTGATGCATAGAGTAACTAATATGTGACACCAACTAATACTAATATCTCTGTGCCATATGCCGTTGTTGTAGCATTTAACTGATGCATAGTGTAACTAATATGTGATACCAACAACTAATACTAATATCTCTGTGCCATATGCCGTTGTTGTATCACTTTTGCACAAAAGTAACTGATGCATTGAGTAACTAATATGTGACACCAACTAATACTAATATCTCTGTGCCATATGCCGTTGTTGTAGCATTTAACTGATGCATAGAGTAACTAATATGTGACACCAACTAATACTAATATCCCTGTGCCATATGCCGTTGTTGTATCACTTAACTGATGCATAGAGTAACTAATATGTGATACCAACTAATACAGGGTGCGGCAAAAAACCCGACCTATTTTCTTTTATGCACCGTTCAGCGACAGGACGTCTGAGGGTACTTTTTTTAGATACTTTTTATTTGAAACACCGACGCACTCTGGCGTATTTTAAGGTGAGTATGACTGAAAGGGTGAGTGTGATGATTGTGATGGATCAGATGAGGTGTAGCTTTGTTACTGACAGATATCAGCTGTTTTTATTTGTCAGGATCATTAATTAATAGCCCAATGACCAAAGGCAGCTGGGTCCAGTATCGAACCATCAAAAAGCACTAACTTTTCAAGGATCGAACCGGCTACCTTCAGATTCAAAGGCGAGCTCTCTAACCACTCAGCTACCCAGCCTTCTGGGTGGTGGGGGGGCCTTATTTTAAAGCAAATTTTATGCCATTTCAGTAGTCATTGAGTAGTGGTCGCCTAACATACATGTTTACATTAAGCATGTCAAATAACACGCTTTCGTTATCTGGGCGTATTTAGTGATTCTCGTCAGTAAACATTAACATTTCCTTATCAGCATTTAAATCAATCATTTGTCTGTCGAAAATATTTTGTTTTGCATGGTCAGTGGGCTTTAATTACTGAATAATAGTCAATTAATTGGTATAAATGGGGATTAAGATCAAACCACAAAATTTATCAAACTGAATGGTCAGCCATGTTCAAGGCATTTCGGTAGCCTACCGGTTGGCGTTTTAGACTCTGGTTCAAGATGTCACTGGTTCGATTCCCGGGGTGTCCACAACAATGTGATGGGTTTGGAATACTCTCCCTTTAGCGTTTAGTATACATTGTACAATTTTCTTAACAAAATGCCTCTGGCGTAGACACTAGCAAAGCACTAGCCTTGGTTTCTGGCGGGCCGACGAGTGCTATTTTCCAAACAGCAGCATGGACTCTTATCCATGTTCTATGGTGTCCGTGCTGACATTGGACGGCCTGTTGAATTCGTTTTCAACTCAAAACAAGTTGATCCAAAGTTATTAACCAACTGCATAACTGTGCTAGGATACAGAATTCCAAATGTTGACCTAATTTAAAGAAATGCACAAAGCTGAGTTGAGTAGCAATGATTAACTCATCAATATTGAAATACGTCTTCATAAGGAACTAGCGTTGTTCAAGCGACCGCTACTCCATAACTACTAAAATTGCATAAAATTTGTGTTCCAACAAGCCTACCCCCAACTTTCTCAGATGTTCTGTCGCTGAGCGGTGCGCGAAAGAAAATAGGTCGGTTTTTTTGCCGCACCCTGTACTAATATCTCTGTGCCATATGCCGTTGTTGTATCACTTAACTGATGCATAGAGTAACTAATATGTGATACCAACTAATACTAATATCTCTGTGCCATATGCCATTGTTGTATCACTTTTGCACAAAACAATTTTTTTAATTCGGTTTTTCTTAATACTCACATTATTTACATTGAATATTATATTGGATTAAAGGAATTAATGTGTGAAGTATATAAAGTAATAGTTAAATAATAAGTATAGAGTCTATTACTCACTCTTTGAGACTTAAATTAACTATTCCATTATCTTTTGGTGTTAGGCCAAAGGAAATATGAATAAAATATTTTTATGGCAAACAGGGTCGCCCCGAGGGTAATGGCCACCCGGGGGCGAGGTTTTAATCTGCGCCCCCTAAGTTAGTTACAGTACACTCTGTTCATCGGACTCGTCGACATCGGAACTCCGCTTCATCGGAACTGAAAATCTGGACATTATTATTATTTTTTCTTACGAAATAAATAATTTTTCTGTTTTAGCGCCTTCAATTTTCATTCGTTCTATCCGCACAACAATGAAGTATCACATTTTGCATCAAAAGTCATCAGGCGTTTTCCATAATCTGAACCCATCCATGTGGTTTACGAGGCCGTGGAGTTTTTGCACAAAAATAGAAAGAGGAAGGGGGAAGGAAGTGAACAATACATCCGCTTTGACCGCTTCCCAAACTGTCATTCAGTCTGTCTCGCGTCGCGACTGTACCTGTGTTACGTGGAAGTCAGTTGACCGCTGGAATATGAATATGGAATATGAGAATAAAAATTTTGGATCTTTATCTCCTGCATTATTCCTATAGGTTCATTGTTACCATGTTCAAAGTTTGGGTGACTAATTTTCATAAAATTTCTTGTGTTATCTTAAAAACAAGAGTGAATACAATCACGATAGGTCACCGTATGGGCGGAAATGATGACTCATGACGGACTCCGCTTCATCAGAATTTTTTGACATCGGAACTGGCTGTCCGCCACATTAGTTCCGATGAACGAGAGTGTACTGTAATTGGGCAAGGTATCTTTTGTGAACTGTAATGTTAAATTGCTGTCCGAGGAAGCATTAAATGAGGTGCATGGTTAAATTTTCAATGCTGTTAGTTTGAATAAACTAATTAAAAAAAATAACTTGTACTATAAAGCTTTGTTGTCACAATCATTTGTTGACAACACATGGTCTGGGTCTGGCAAGGGGAGGGCCTACAAAAACTAAAACTGTCAATCAAATCTGTTTTAAAACAAAACTCTAAAATAGCTATCAAACCATCACTTCTTTCCTCACATCACAATTGGTGAAAACCAGCTGTCCAGCCTCGAGTCAGTGAAATTTCTTGGTGTCATGATTGACTGCAATCTCAACCGGAATTCTCAAATTGAATAGGCCTATCTTAAATCCCAAATTTCATCAGGACGTTTTATTCTACGGAACATTGCATTGCATGGCAATGTGCACCTTTCCAAACTTGTTTACTTCAGTCTGATCGAGGCTCATATTCGATACTCCATGATCTTATGGGGTGCTTCTTCCAAACAAAATCTTGAAGTCATCTTTAAGCTCCAAAAGGAGCCATTTGATACATCTCTGGGTTGAGATGTAGAGACGATTGTGGCGAGGCCTTCAGACAATTGAAGATATTAACTGTTCCAACCCTGTTTATTTTTGAGTCAATCAAACTAGCTAAGATTACAGATAACTTGTCTTATCCTGTTGTGCATAATCACAACACTAGATTTAGAGATACTAGAGCCTCAGTGCGTCACAATTTAAAGATCTTTGAATAGAAACCAAGCTATCAGGGAATTAGATTCTATTCTAAGCTCCGGAATCTCTAAAAGAAATTCACAATTTAAATAAATTTTGCTATAAACTCAAAGAGTTCCTTATCGACAGATGTCTTTACTCTCTAGATGAATTTTGATTGATTGGGCTAATCTTGTCAACACCCCATTGGTATCCTTTCATACCATTGTATTACTTCATGACCTATTCCCCTCCTTATGGCAATCTGGGGATGGACTGAATTCAAGACTGGTCCCATACCGTCTTCTACGGTCTACAGGGCAATGAGGGATGTATATGTATGTATATATGTAAAGTCTCTCAATAATGATGAGGCCAAAAAATAATGCTGCATTAGCGAAGGAATCATGTTTAATGACCTAATTCCTTGTAGTATTGTTGACTGGGATTTACCCTGTTTATCAGTAAAGAAAAATGAACTTTTATTTGCAAAATATGTTTGGTATGGGCGGATTTTCAAAATGGGGAGGAGGGTTCAGAACAGCTGGACTCTACTGTAACAGGAACAAAAAAATAAAAACACGTTTATTAGCAGAAACAGTTTTATATAACTACATTTCAACAAACCAACACTTATAAACAACTGCCAAACAACACATCGGATGTTTCGATTAAGTAACACCACAAGTACCATTCCATTTAATAAAATATAAGCTCAAAAATATAAAGGCAAACGTTGTTTATGTACAAGAAGCAAATGCTGGGTCGTAGATTGATGCATTTTGTACAAAAGCTCAAGAAAGGATGGTTTTCAAGTACTGGATATACTCTTGAGATGTCAAATGGTTTTATGTAATGTGCATTTTTACATAACCTTCCTTTGTATTATTGTATAAAAAGTATTAAGCGGAAACTATGTCGATCATGAGAAGTATTTTCCTTGCAGACATGCTCGTGTCTTACTAAATTTTGTGCCCAATGCGGCAATTGATTACAAATAAACACTTATATACAAATACTACTTACACCACACTTAATGTTGGGTAAACAATGTTTAAAGTAAATGTCTACAATACACCATTATGAATTGTTTGGGCAATCATACACCGGACCCAATCACGTTCATCCACCGCAAAATAGGTTTTTTACTTTTTGCCAATCACGTGACTAATTCCAGACATTTTATTTGTGGGATTTGTCACGTGATAGGCAAAAACGTAAACAAACCACTTTGCGGTGGATGCTTGTGAACGCCCTCAATTATAACTACGTTTGAATGTCCCAAACAAACATAAACATAATAAATACAAACATAAATACAATTAAAATTACTTTAAAATAGGCCACATGTATGAGTTTAAATTGTAAAAATATTCTTCGAAACACATGATTGGAGCTTTCTATGTAATTTACTTAGAATACTGAAACCAGAAAATCAATATAGATAATACGTCTTTAACATTTTAAGCATATTTCACAAGGAGAAACCTTGATATATTGAGTTACCAAAGAGAAACACAATTGTACCATAAACTATCTCATAAATGTATTTTGTTCATAAACTTCCCTTTAGTTAATTAACTTTATTTTATTTAAAAACAATTACAATAAAACATTTCTTGGGTGGAGTTTTATTATAAAAAGATATAATAATTATTTATATTAATATAGATAGACCTGAATATGCTAACAACTGAGTCTTATAGTTTTGAATTTGGCAGCATTTATAGAATCTTTTTATTTTATAGGTACATTACTATTCCTTATCTGAACAATTTGTATTGAAAATAAATATTATTAGTTATTATTAGTTTTTAACGTCAGCCTTAAAAATCGTTTTAGTTTCCTACCATGCAGACTAGTTGAAGTTTATTAAGCCATTTTGTAAAACTATCCTTAATAAACTAGGATAACATTAAAATCTTATAACAATAAAAAAATAAATACTAAGACAAAGCGCAATGTGAAATTCTTGTTGCCAACTTATAACAGAGTTAACAGGTCTGTAAAGGAGGTGTATCACTTGCATTTATATTTTTATCACAGTTAGCTCAAAATAAAAATTTAACACCAAATCAAACTTCAGTCCTTAATATTTATTACAAAAAATAACACTTAAAACTCATAAAAAAGTACTAGAGCCGTCATTTATTTGTATGATATAAATAGTATATCAGAGTATATTAAATTTCTAGCCCGATAAATAATATTCAAGCTTGCGAACAAGATAATTCCCACACAAGATTTGGCTGAGCTAAGTAAAATTTACCCTGCAAGTTATGTACATTACTTACCGTACATTTATTTGCATTTTAAATCAGCTGGCACATGGTATATTTAGGCTGGCTGCACACCTAAACGAACGCGACGCGACAAAACGTAAGACGTTATAAAGGAAGGTAATTAGGGAAGGTAGGCATCTCACTAGCCTAACAGCTAGCGTCTTGGACTTCGGTTCAAGAGGTCGCGGGTTCAATTCCCGGGATGTCCACCAAACTGATGAGTTTGGACCGTTATCCCTTAAAAGCGTTGCTGGTAATCTGTACATTCCTTCAAGTAAAATGCTTTAGGCGTAGAAAAAAATAGCATAAATTGAATACCTGGACACTGGTGTGTATGCTGTAGTGTGCGGCATTTCATTTAAAGCATCTGTTATTACCTTTTTCTTGTAAATGTAAAGTCGTGTCCCCTTCAATGTGCGACCGGGTTTACTGTGCAGTGCACGGAAAAGTTAAACTTTCTTACCTAGAAATGGGCAAGTAACATCTGCTTCTGTATGCAGTATGATGAAGATATAATTTCAAATGTGAAACTATTTCAGTCAATGCTAAAGTTTTGCACAGTAAATTGTAAATTTAAACAATATCCATGACCGAATAAAATTATTTGTGTAACTATAATAACATGTTAGTCTTAAAGTGCCTGATAAATTATAGCATGTGATAATCATGTTAAGCATGGAATCACACTAACAATTTTTACCAACACAAGTAACACACAATCATCCAAAAAATGTTAAATATTTCAAACAATATGCTAAAAAACACACACAAACAAACTTACAAAAAACATGGAGCTTAAAACATGACAAAATTTGGTTGTTTGATGTACCATAGAGAAACACTTTAAAATTACCAAATGCCCTGGAAATATCCATCACACTCAACTATTGGTAATATTATCAATGCACTGTATTTGTAAAAATAATTATTCAATATTGTTAGCAGTAATTATAACAATGTGCATCCGGGCTGGAGCAAGCAGATTGATTGTCTTATTGTATAAGCTAATCCTCTAACCAGGGGGTACCCTTGTAATATGTCAGAACCTTGTTATAGATCACAAAACACATTTCTTCAACACTACTATTGAACTAACAATGTATACTTCCAAAAGATTTGGTTTTTATATTGGTCAAATTTACACACACGTTATCGTTAGGTTTTTGTGATCATGTTACAGTGATGGTGTTTATTACAATTGAAATTTGTTTGAAAGTTGATATTCCAGAGTAAATTTTTGTGTTCTATATTAACATAAGAAAAGAATACTCCCTGATGCGTACTACTTTGTTATTTAAACCTCAATTGTAACATATGTAATTCATAATGTTTATTTGTATTCCTAAGGATATTACAAAGTTTGGTTGTCTTTTATACTTCTTGTTGCATTTGTGAAGCAATTATTACTTCCAACCAAATGCCAATTGAAAATAGTGCAATATTTAATTTCACTCAAAATAACATCTGATTGTCAGTGAATGTAGCCAATATGTATGTTAAGAAATATAACTAAACCCATATAGCACAAGTACGTCAATTTGATGTAAAATTGATGTAAAAGATGTCAATGTCATTGATATTGTTGATGTCATATTGACTTCATATGTGATAAAAAAAAGTCATTTTGATGTCAATGTGAAGTAAAAATGTCTCGATTTTTTATGTCAAATTGATGTCAGTAAATTGATGAACTATGACGTCAATTTTATATCACATTGATGTCAAACTGACGTCATATTGACAAACTAATCTTGTCAAAATTGATTCAAAATATCCTTAATAGCAAAACAAAAGTAATAAAATGGTAATTTTTAACCGATAAACAACTATAGAAGCGGCAAAAAGTTTTTGCCGCTGGCAGAATTTGAACCCATAACCTATAGGTTCCCAAGCCGCGAACCTACCTACTACGCCACGCTGCTCTCTGCTTCACACATTATTTGTTACACTACTTGGCCAGTTGATACTCAAGTTTCTTTATGTTGATCAAATCAAACGCATTTCCCGTGGCCTATATAATTTTTTTGTCCTCCCAAATAGGTCTTAAACTAGAGTTCCCTTACATGTTTGTTTCATGTGTAAATGTTTAACAAATTGCAGTTATCTCAATTGATGTAAAACTTTTGACTGTGTGATCAAATACTTTACATAATTTTTACATCAAAATGATGTCAAGTTTTTAACGAGTTCAATTGTTTTAAACAAATAATGATGTTCTCTTGTTGTTAAAGACTTAAATGTTTTTTCTTCATTTATTACACTAACTTTTAAATTTAAAAATGCAAAATATTTACATTATTTTGATGTCAATACTTGATCTAATATTTTACTTTGACATCATTTTGACGACTTTGATCACTTTTTGACGTCAAATTGATAACGTGTGCTATATGGGAAGGTATTAATACTTAGACAAATTATTTCTTCATGTCCATTTTACTAATGATCCAAAAATATTTCTGACTTAACCAGTAAACGAAAAAGGCATATTTTCTGACTTGCAACTGCAAAGACATGAAGATGATTATCAGAGGTTGACCTATATAAATAGTCGGGAGGTTAGACTAAAGCAATGTCCAGAATATAGCGAAACATTTTAGTTCACAGTCTCGTAATATTTATTTTATCACTAAAATTGATATTTGTTATAAAACAATTAATTGAAATAGAAGTCAAATAGCTTCACAAAATATGGAAACCTAAGTCATTCACTTCCTGCCTTTTATATCCCAATAGTAAAATATAAAGTTTTACTATTGCATAGAAGTCCCCTGTTTCCTTATACATTATAACAGTTTAGAGACAAGATTACAGTTAGTAATATATGAAACTAAATTTAAGAAAATCTTACATTGCCAGTGTTTGCTGCTCGGTATATATTTAAGTATAATATATTTTCAAAATGATATTCTTCTTCCATAGAGTTAAGGATTCTAAGGTAATAAAAGCAACATCTTTCGAATTTGGATTTTCGCACAAATAACAACTTGGAAAAGGGACAAAACTGCTATGTCTAGAGAATAATTTGTACCCTTCAATGCACAGGATTTTGATTCAATAAATACAGATTTGTTGGTTTGGAGGAGACTAGAGGAATGGCGCCACCGTAGGTGTAGGGTAACTGTTAGTGATAGGGCAACCTGACTATTGCTGGAACCTAGGAGGAATGTGTCTAATGTCTGTGCCAATGCAAACTCATCTCAATTCTTTACTGTCAGAAAACAATACAATTATTGAATGACAAGCGTCCAATAATATTAGTTTTGATTTTTTTGAAGTTTGAAAAGCCTTTCAAAATAGTACCTGGCACATTTTCCCCCCAATTCAATGCCATAGCAAGATGAGGATGTACAAGGCCATAGTAAGCTGTTATAAACAAATTTTCTGAGCAAAATTTTTAAGTAAGCTGCACTGAATTCCTTGGAATTTACCTTGATAACCTGGGAGGATCACATTGATAGCGTCTGCAAACGTGTATCCTCAAGTATCTATGTGCTAAGATACCGTACCTTTCTAGGTTCTATCCAACTCAAGTGCTTTTAATGGCTTACTACGGTCTTATCCAACCTCACCTTGCATACAGCATTGTTGTTTGGGGTGGCTGTGCAAACAGACATTTCATCGACTGTTCACACTTCATAAAAAGCCGTGTGGATCATGGCACATTTAAAACACATAGTCTTGCAAGGGAGCATTCCAACAGTTTGGTTTGCTTACCTTACCCTGCCTATATATTCTTGAAACATCGGCTTTTTTCTTTCAAAGTGCGTACCGACACAAGGTTGCGATATACACCCTTATGGTACAAGAGGCAGGGAGAACTATTGAATGGGAAGACACCGTACAGTAGTTCACGAACGATTGCCCTCACACTCACAGGCAGGTGTTCATCTAATTAATCATTTGCCGCAAACCATTGACAAGGTAGCAAACCCAAACTTGTTCAAAACAAGGCTAAGGCACGGCGCGCACTACTTCGGAATCGGCTCGGCTCGGCCGGAATCGGCCCGATGCTTTGCATGTAACGTAATGGATCGGCAAATGCCGGTCCGTGCCGTGCCGTCCCGATGTAGTGCGCGCGTCTCCATTACATTACACGCAAAGCAAATTTACTCACCGGGCCGATTCCGGCCGAGCCGAGCCGATTCCGAAGTAGTGCGCGCCGTGCCTAAAGCGCCTTCTGGTATCTGAAGCCTTTTACTCAGTTGGGGAGGACTTGAGCCACACTTGGTCAGGAGCAACTATCATAACACTTATTTTCCCTCTCCCTGTGTTATCTGGGACAAATTCCTGATCAAATCAATATTTAATGTTTGTAATGTTTTTCAAATGTGTTATTTTAGCGGATTTCCCATAGGGAATAAGCTATTACCGTAGGTCTCATGGAAAGACCTAAGCCCGGGACCATGTTACTTTTTCGTTTTGAGGTGCCCAGAGACCAAAAATAATAGTCATTAAAATTTATATATATATATATATATATATATATATATATATATATATATATATATATATGTATATATATATATATATATATATATATATATATATATATATATATATATATATATATGTATGTATGTGTCCCTAGACACGATAACTCTCGTAAAAATGGTCCGATCAACACCAAATTTGGTAGAGATGTGTAATCCTACGTTTATTCGGATGAGTTCGAAAACCAGACATATCGACCTACCGGAAGGGGTAGTTTTGGGGGGCTTTGTACCCTAATAATGGGTTTTTTTGCATTTTCCATATGTAAATTTAAAAAATTTTAAATTTTTATTTTGACCATTGGATTTAGCTCAAAAAAACACACAATTTAGTATTTTGAAGCTTTGCTCTATCTCCATTGGTTACCGAGATATTACAAAGTCTAAAGACAGTACATTGTCTTTTGGGGCTAATCTTATGGAGAATAAGGATGTGTTAATATTTCACTTATAAACCAATATTTTTTTGGATGAAACTTGGTATTTAGGTTCATTTGATTGAGATTCATCCATTTAAGGTAAAAAATCTTGGTTTTTGTACTTATCATGGCAGCAAACCTGCATACTCTTTTCCCATGTTAATCATATGGAGAATATGCAAACTCTTTTATTTATGGACAGATATTGATGAAACTTACTATATGGCTTTATATGGTCGAAATAAATTTTTTCTATGCTAAAAACCTACTTTTAGTGTCCCCCATGGCAGCATACCTGCATACTCTTTCCCTATATCTTAAGGAGAATAGACATTTATTTCCCTATTTATGAGCACGTGATGAAATTTTGTTTACAAGTTTAGCTGGTCAAAATTAATGTTACTAATTTGGAAATTTTTGTACTTATCATGGCAGCAGACCTGCATACTCTTTTCCCATGATAATCATATGGAGAGTAGGCAAACTCTATTATTTATGGACAGATATTGATGAAATTTACTATATGGCTTTATATGGTCGAAATAATTTTTTTTCTCAGCTAAAAACCTACTTTCAGTGTCCCCCATGGCAGCATACCTGCATACTCTTTCCCTATATTTACCTTAAGGAGAATAGACATTTATTTCCCTATTTATGAGCACGTGATGAAATTTTGTTTACAAGTTTAGCTGGTCAAAATTAATATTACTAATTTGGAAATTCGCTGAGTACGCAGGTCTGCTGCGACGGGGGGTATTATCCTCTTAAGAACACCTGTATTAGAATTATATTGACGCATTCCATGCAATGTTAAATATTGTCAAAGGAATAAAGAAAGTTATTATTTTTGTGTTTAGTAAACAAGTTTTACCCTTAAAGTGGTGCCATTCGCCTAGTCTTTTCTACACTTAAATTTCGAATAGACATCATATTATTATTTACAACATAACAATTCCAAATAAAGTTAAAAGAAACGGAACAGAAGGTACTAGTACATATGTGGCTCTTTGAACTTAAGTGGAAAATATGTGAATAAGTTTAGTTTTTTGGAGTAGACCCTTGGCCTTCAACAAATCTTGGTGATTTAAACTGCAATTTAATAAACAAATTGTAAACATTCTAAAAGTAAGTGCTATAACTTACCATTAAGTTAATTTACAAACATGTTGTGTTTGAAAACATATATTACTGTATTTAAAAATAGGAATGTAATGTTTTAACTTTTTTTAGCTGGTTGCTAAATGCTCCTTTAATTTGTAAAAAACCGGTCTAAGATGTAATCATTTTATTTTGACTATCAAAATAAAAGTGAAGCAAGCTACTTACAAAATGTATCAGTTCCAATTAATAACAGTACAAATATAGTTCATCACACTTCTATCACATTTATTAAATTATCAATTCAATAACTATTCAACTCAGCAAAAAAGACTGATGCTTTAAATATTTGATTTGATTTCTTGCCCTTAAACCTACACAATGTAAAAAAGTGTTATTGATAACAAAAATCTTCCCATTTTAACAAATAAACACCACGATTTCCTACAACAAAATAACAATATTAGTAACATGCATTTGAAAAGTATTTTACAAGAAGCCATGTAACACTTTGACAAATAACATTTTTCAATAATTTACATTAAAAACCTAATACTACTGGTTATAATCCTAACATTTCATAGCATAAGCATTACACTTTGGTGTTTTTTATAAATATAAAAAGAATTATGAGGTAGAAAATCATCCTTTTTATACAAAAAAGGAAGACAATTTGCCTTAGTGATGTTTGTAAACATTTTTTCTCCAAATCATTAAATATAACTATATAATATTGTAAAACAACCTCATTTTTTGTTGAAATACTTGTGTATGTATTTACAACATTCATAACAATATAAACTTAATTTGTCAAAAGAATTGTATTTACAGCAAAGAAGTTGCTTAAGATCTTAAGAAAATTTACTTTAAACATTTTATCAATTTGTACAAAATGTTGCTGTGGAGACAATAAAGTTTACTTTGAAAATTAAGATTTGATCAATGATACATTTACATTGTACAATACTCTGCAGAAAAATTTGCATACTACTTTATATGTATTTTTTGCAAGAAGTAGCTTGAAGCAGACGGACTCGTTTAATCTTAGATACTATGCATGTAAGTTATACAAATTTTGTGTCTTAAATGTCAGATTAGAGCAATATTTAACATTTAACCAAAAGAAATTTGAAAAAAAGAAAATGTCATGCACAATGAACAAGGACTAACGGTACAGTATGATAATGAAAACAATATTGTGTCAAATTAGTAGGAAGTGATTTTATTATGATCTATAAAAAGCCAGATGTTATATTTCTTTGTAAGTTTACAAGGATTTGGATCTTGTTAATGGTTCATTTTGAGGTAGTAGTCACAACAAAAATAGCTTCTTGAACTTTTCATAAAAGATAATAAGAAAATCTTAAGCACAACGATACAAATTAATTTGTTTCTTAGGACAAGGCTTCCTTAACACCTTAAACTTTAATGATTTAACAGTTGGATGAAGGGATCGAAGGGGAGTGAAATCCTTATACATGAGTGGTGGTGTTTCAGTGTAAAGATGAAACCTGATTTCAACATCCGGCAATAACTTAAAAAAGAAGATTCAATTGACTTTTTGATACTAAACACTAAATAACCTATTATTTCACTAAATATGTATAAAATAACTTAAAAATACAGCAACTTATATTTTGTATGGACTAATAACAATAAAAAGAGATGAAGAACAGTAATAAAGTTGTACATAATAATCTAAATCTGTAAACCAACGCATCCAGTCCCCCCGATACGAGTAGGCCCCGATCCAGTCCTAAAAAACCCTAAATCAATGAACGCTCAGCTGACAGAGACAAAAGTAGACAAATCTTATACCTTACATAAGACAGTTATGAGAAAAGGTTATGTTGCTGTAGGTACTAACATACTGTAACTAACTCAGAAATAATAGATAAATAGATAAATATTAAAAAGTATCACAATAAAAATAATATCCCTTTGTGCAGTAATTACAGTACTGTAGTTTTAATAGTTTTAAACTATTTATGTTCTTATACTACTTTCAAGGGTTAATCAATCAGATTAAGTAAGAACTTTACCAAATTTTTTGTAGGTGTATGAATTTATTAATGTTTTAATACACTATTTGGCATGTTTTTTAATTTCATTTTTGAAAAAGGGCTTAAATTTACGGTTGCATACCTTTAGTCTGATCATCCCCATGCACAGAATAAGTGTACTCGTAGTCTATTAACACGTTCGTTGCGCGGGGCGAGAATTCTCGCCCCGTGTGGCTGGCACCACGTGCGCGGGGCGGGAATTGTCGTCCTTCTCCCATGCCAACAACCTTGCTTCAGTGTGAGCCCATTTACGTACCGGAAATGACGTCATGAAATTTGACATGAAATATACGCCTAGACAACTTCTGATGACTTTTAAGCAACATACAACCAATTACTTAGTAACTAAACAAAATATACAAAAATGCTTCCGCAATTTTGGTACGCAATTATTGATTTTCAGCACTCAACGTGTTAATGCATTTGATTTGGACAACGTTATTAGAGTACAAAGACAAAACTCGTATAAATCCTATACTATAATACGAAGAATTTCAGAAGGGATGTATGTTCTACGATCTCGAAATCTAGCTGTTAGATTTTGCTCAAACTTTGCATTTGAGAGTGTTTCGGCCCAAAAATAAGTTTAGAAACAGTCTCAATCCCAGGAAAAATAAAATTTGATCTAAATTTAAGTTTAAAAATTGTAATTTTTAACATTGGTCTTATGGGTTGCTATTTTGGTAACGAAATAACAACTAAATGTAAACAAAAATAAAGGAACATTAATGTTAAGCAGACCTTTTGAAACAGCTGTTAACTGTGAAGAGGTATAGTTGGTTGTTGGTGAAAATATTAAAATTGAATCAAAACCAAGGCTCGGTTAACCTGGTACTACAATTTAATTAACAATTAATTAGAATTATTTGTGGTGGACTCCATAAAAACCATGTCTTGAGAACACTATATATTAAATAAGTTATCTTTTTGTTGAAGGTTAATATAAGGTCCTTGTACAAAACTAGTTAGAAAATATCTGCTTGTCATAAGCTCACAAATTGTTTTGTAGTCATTGTCTAGAAACAAAGATATAATTAAAATGTAGCTAAAATAAGTAAAAACTTATTAGGGCGTGTGAATTTATTAATCAGCTTGAAAGCACATAATATTTTCATCTAAAACCATTCAAATAATTGTAAACATCAGTAATTTTGTATAATTTATGATCCTTCGCTGGACAAATTAAAAGGCATCTTACAATTGATTTTTCTTACAGTAATATTGCGAACAATAATTTTATTGATGACATTCTGACATTCATGAAGTCAATCCTTAATAATCCTTAATTTCTTCTTCTATGTTTCTATTCCCAACGACCGAACAGGAGGTTCTTGACATAATTTCATCGCTTAAAAGTAAAACTTCCAGCGGCTGGGATGAGATCTCATCTTCTTTGCTGAAATTCTGCGCAAAAGAGCTGGCTTTGCCGCTATCAATCCTCATAAACCAGTCCCTCGAGTTGGGTTATTTTCCTTCAAGGTTAAAGTACACTACGGTCCACCCTCTTCACAAAAAAGAAGATCCTTCCAGCATCTCAAACTATCGACCTATTGCACTGGTTTCCACCTTCTCAAAGGTTTTTGAGAAAGTCGTTCTTTCTCGTATAACTAATCATTTGGCCAAATTTCACGTGATAAACAAACAGCAACACGGCTTTCAAAGCGGAAAATCAACTACTGATGCTTTGTATGATTTCTCCAACCACTTGCTGCAAACTTTGGATAAGTCACAGAGAGCGTTGGGTGTATTCTGCGACTTGACACGAGCCTTTGATTCAGTAAACCACTCTATTCTTCTGAACAAACTCTCGCATTACGGGGTAAGGGGAACTGCTCTCAACTGGTTTCAATCATTTCTAACCGGGAGACAGCAAAGGGTTTTGATCAAAAACTCTTCTGGCTCTTTTGCATCTTCCTATAAACCAATTGACCTAGGTGTACCTCAAGGTTGCATAATCTCTCCTTTACTTTTTATCTTATACATTAACGACCTGCAGACTACAGGAGGGAACTGTCATCTTAACATGTTTGCTGATGACGTATCAGTTCTGGTTTCGGGGAGGGATCATAGTACCCTCGAAGAAAACGCATCAGGTGCATTATCAACATTAAAGGATTGGTTTGAATCTAACGGTCTTCTATTAAACATCAGCAAAACTAGTTCCATCCATTTCACACTTGACCGGAATCATTCGTCAGATCCTACTATTCCCACCTTACAAGCTGCCACCTCTTTCAAGTTCTTAGGAGATTGGTATGAACAATCATTTTCATGGCAACTTCATGTAGTAAACTTGCTTCGCCGGATTAACTGTGCACTTTTTGCCATTAGAATTCTGAAACCAACTTGCAGCACAGAGATTCTAATTGATGTTTATCGGGGTTATTGTGAAAGTCTTCTAAGATATGGAATTGCAATATGGGGGAGCTCTCATCTGCTGGATAAGCTGCTTAAAGTCCAGAAAAAGATTCTGAGGGTCATTTTCGCGCTTTGCCCACGGCATCCTTGTAAGAGAATTTTTCAACAACATAATATCCTTACTGTATTCTCACTATACATCCAGGATGTTCTGCTTTTAACTTTTAAAAATATTTCATCCTTTAACAAAACTGGTGACTTTCACAGATTTAATACCAGGCAAGGATCAATGCTAAGTTTTCCTCTCCATAGAACTTCAGCTTTTGAGAAAGGGCCATTTTATTCTGGGGTGCGGTTCTTTAACAAACTACCAGCAGATATAAGAACGATAAACTCATTGCCTCCCTTTAAACGTGCTTTGAGATCGTGGCTCATCACTAAGTCTTTTTATTCAATTGATGAGTTTTTTGATTGTATAAATTAGTTATTTTTTTATTATTATTATTTTGTTTACATCCTTGTTCATGTTTATGTATAGGCCTAAACTTATTTTTTTTCTAATTAAATGTTGTAGTAAGTGACTTATTTTGACATTCAAATATTTTGTTAATACAGAAGTATATTTTATTTTGAATGTGATTAGATGTAATTAGAAAAATGACAATTCACCAAATTTGTAACAATTTCTGTTAACAAATCAAATGTGAAATAAATGAATTTGAATTTGAATTTGAATTTGAATAGAAAAAAACAAAAAAAAAACAAGTCATCAGCTTCAAATACATTGTTAACATTATTAATGATAAAAAACAAATACCGCAAAAGGTTATACACGTTATTTAGAAATTTTAAGTTACCCATCACATGAACTGACAAGGTAACTGCTCTCGTTTAAATAGTTCAGTATGATAACTTGGATAAATGAAATACTCTTATAAAAAAGTGTAAGCCAGCGGGAGATCTCACTGGCTGGTGGTGGGGAACTATAATAGCTGTTTCTCGTCAGAGTCTAGTGTAAGGCACTCCCGTAGATAGTCCTCCATTGAGCTGTATGCGTGGGGCAGGACCCCCACAAGGTCATGACCTTGGTCCGCGTAGCTCTGGAACACACGACACTGTAAAGTAACTAGAGTACTTGTTGCTCGGTACTCACGGGTGAAATAATAAAACGTCTTCCAACACTACTCGATATATTTACACTTATACTGTAATTGTATACAAGACGGTAAATATATATGAAAGATCTTATAATGGCAATCGATTTCGACCAGTCACACCGGTCATCATCAGGCCCAATCCGAGACTCAGAGGTGTAGAGGATTAGAGGGACTCAGAGTCTCGGATTGGGCCTGATGATGACCGGTGTGACTGGTTGAAATCGATCGCCATTATAAGATCTTTCATATATATTTACAATATATATGAATACAATATAATATATTTTCGTCTTTTATACAATTACAGTATAAGAGTAAATATATCGAGTAGTGTTGGAAGAAGTTTTATTATTTCACCCCTGAATAACAATACCAACACGTATAGTGCTAATCAAGGAGTTATTTGTTGCTCGGTATCGAGCAATTTACTTTGGTAATTTCTACTGTTTACGCTTTTTAATGCAGTTCGTTCACCAGTGCATCCTTCAAGTTTAAAAACATAACCTCCTTGGTGTGAATCTGCAGATGCTCTTGGTGTACTTTGTTTACTCTTTACAGCTGTTTAACTTGAAGTTTAGAACTTTTAAGGGCTTATAGGGGTTTTCCCTTTGGATAAATATCTACCAATTTTTTTAGAAACGACTTCTCGCTGAGCTCTCCAATGACATCAAAATCATTAAAATCGGTCTGTTAAAAACTGTAGAAGTGTTCCTTGTACAAAAAAATTGTCGCGTATTATATTAAACCGTATAAATTTGAAGTATCCAATGACCGACCATTTAAGTTTTTTTTTTTTTTTTTTTTTTTTTTTTTTTTTTTTTTTTTTTTGAGAGGGTTGAGGTATTTTATTCTAAAAACAGTTGGATGAGCTGGTGCCATCTATGCGCATCAACGTAGTTAACAGTTTCACCAATGTTGCCGATTGATGACACCGTTCTTTTCACTTAAATTTTTGTCTCCCCCCCATTCCTAACTTTCATTGTACTGTACAGTGGTACACTAGTTGCTGATTGGCATGTCCACTTTAATAATCTACCTAAAGTACCTCTTCCCGGTAAAGATGCTTTTCGTATAATAGGATAGAAAGTGGATTGGATGGCCTCACCATCCAAATTTCAGCTGTTAAAGACCAGGGGCTGAATCCAATGCAATTATCAAGGAAAACTTTCAAGAATGTGGCTGTTGATACATATAAGGAGTTAGTAAATAGAGTTGAAAGTGAGTCTTTGTTAGTTGCAAAAAGACCATTTGACACACTGTGGATTCTCTATTGCTACTATTTACTACTTTGGGACGCAAGACACTCAACTGTAAATTCCATATGACAGGAAGGTAAACTATGAGTGGGAGTGATGAAGTTCATCGTGAGTCTTGAGACATCTCGTATGTGTTTGGAACCTGTGAGAATGTTTGTTCACTCACCTGGTACCGGTACATGATGTCCTCCTTGGCCAGCGAGTGGGCTAAAGTGACACTGTGCTGGTAAGGCACCGTCATGTCCGCCAGACCATGTATCAGGAAGATGCTGTGGCTGGGGATGTGTTTGGAACTTGTGAGCATGTTTGTCCACTCACCTGGTACCGGTACATGATGTCCTCCTTGGCCAGCGAGTGGGCCAAAGTGACACTGTGCTGGTAAGGCACCGTCATGTCTGCCAGACCATGGATCAGAAAGATGCTGTGGCTGGGGATGTGTTTGGAACTTGTGAGGATGTTTGTCCACTCACCTGGTACCGGTACATGATGTCCTCCTTGGCCAGCGAGTGGGCTAAAGTGACACTGTGCTGGTAAGGCACCGTCATGTCCGCCAGACCCATGTATCAGGAAGATGCTGTGGCTGGGGATGTGTTTGGAACTTGTGAGCATGTTTGTCCACTCACCTGGTACCGGTACATGATGTCCTCCTTGGCCAGCGAGTGGGCTAAAGTGACACTGTGCTGGTAAGGCACCGTCATGTCCGCCAGACCCATGTATCAGGAAGATGATGTGGCTGGGGATGTGTTTGGAACTTGTGAGCATGTTTGTCCACTCTACACCTGGTACCGGTACATGATGTCCTCCTTGGCCAGCGAGTGGGCTAAAGTGACACTGTGCTGGTAAGGCACCGTCATGTCCGCCAGACCATGTATCAGGAAGATGCTGTGGCTGGGGATGTGTTTGGAACTTGTGAGCATGTTTGTCCACTCACCTGGTACCGGCACATGATGTCCTCCTTGGCCAGCGAGTGGGCTAAAGTGACACTGTGCTGGTAAGGCACCGTCATGTCCGCCAGACCATGTATCAGGGAGATGCTGTGGCTGGGGATGTGTTTGGAACTTGTAAGCATGTTTGTCCACTCACCTGGTACCGGTACATGATGTCCTCCTTGGCCAGCGAGTGGGCCAAAGTGACACTGTGCTGGTAAGGCACCGTCATGTCCGCCAGACCATGGATCAGGAAGATGCTGTGGCTGGGGATATGTTTGGAACTTGTGAGCATGTTTGTCCACTCACCTGGTACCGGTACATGATGTCCTCCTTGGCCAGCGAGTGGGCTAAAGTGACACTGTGCTGGTAAGGCACCGTCATGTCCGCCAGACCATGTATCAGGGAGATGCTGTGGCTGGGGATGTGTTTGGAACTTGTAAGCATGTTTGTCCACTCACCTGGTACCGGTACATGATGTCCTCCTTGGCCAGCGAGTGGGCCAAAGTGACACTGTGCTGGTAAGGCACCGTCATGTCCGCCAGACCATGGATCAGGAAGATGCTGTGGCTGGGGATATGTTTGGAACTTGTGAGCATGTTTGTCCACTCACCTGGTACCGGTACATGATGTCCTCCTTGGCCAGCGAGTGGGCTAAAGTGACACTGTGCTGGTAAGGCACCGTCATGTCTGCCAGACCATGGATCAGGAAGATGCTGTGGCTGGGGATGTGTTTGGAACTTGTGAGCATGTTCGTACTCACCTGGTACCGGTACATGATGTCCTCCTTGGCCAGCGAGTGGGCCAAAGTGACACTGTGCTGGTAAGGCACCGTCATGTCCGCCAGACCATGGATCAGGAAGATGCTGTGGCTGGGGATGTGTTTCGACCTCTGCGTCGCATCCGCTTCCACGTACATTTTCACATTTTCATTCGGATAACCCATAATTCTTTCCGTAAAGGCCGAGTCTGAAAGAATAGACTACGTTTACAACTGCAATGCCACACTTTGGTGGTTGTAGTTGTCACTTAACACAATGAACTTACTTTAGAGGCTTAAAACTTTCTATGGTTTTACTATAAGTTTTTCCACATAACCGGTAAATTTCTAAATAATTGTTAACAGTAATCATATATTTAATCTTCGCCAAAATATTTAATATTTTAATACCCACCTAAAATGTCCCTCAGAGTAATCGTATACTTACTGTGATTAGTGGACAAATTGTTAATAAACAATTGCTTGTACCGATAAGTTCAAGCAACAAGGTATTTAAACGTTTTTTATTATACCATTGCGATAAACGTTGTTTTCGGAACGGTCAGCTTTGATCGAAACTAGTTGATTCCCGTTGGGTTTGATAAAAGTGTTGGTAAACAAAATTTTCATCATACCATTGCGATAAACGTTGTTTTCGGAACGGTCAGCTGTGATCGAAACTAGTTGATTCCCGGTGGGTTGGATAAACGTGTTGGTAAACAAAGTTTTCGGGACTAGACCTCGAAACAGTGGTTTTCGGGACTAGGCCGGAAAAAAACTTCCAATGTTTGACACCACTAGCACTGCTATTCTGCTGACAGTAACTTAAACCTCGTTGACTCCAATATATAAATGTCAAACAGCTGATTGTTTAGTTGTAAATAGTCCAAATACAAGATAAACAAATAACAACGTAAGAGGGGGTATATAGGTTAAAATTTATTAATTTTTATCTAAACTGTATATTTATTAAAGGTGGTATGATGAAAAGTACTGTTCGTAACTCGTCCGAAAGTGGTATATCGGTGCTCGATCGAATTCAAGTACTCGGCTTCGCCTCGTACTTGAAACTCGATCTTGCACCGATAACGACCACTTTCCGGACTAGTGACGAAATATACTATATCGGGACTAGACCACGAAACAGTGGTTTTCGAAACACTAAACAAGTTAATTTATTTTTATTTTTAATAACAGCTGTAAATAGTTCAAATACAAGACCAAGAAATAATAACAACGAAAGAGAGGGTATAACTTATAGGTTAAAATTTATTAATTTTTATCCAAACTGTAAATTTATTAAAGGTGGTATGATGAAAAGTAGGCCTACTGATCGCAACTCCGAACTCGTCCGAAAGTGGTATATCGGTGCTCGATCGAATTCAAGTACTCGACATCGCCTCGACTTAAACTCAAACTCAAACTCATTTATTCGTTCAATAATTTTTACATTTTGAACACGTCAATGGTTATACATATGCAAAGTTTCACTTACAATCATATTCATCATATATACAATTATTGTAATTACAAAAAGAAAAAAAAATCATTGATAAATATTAAACAAACTATAATTAACATTTTAAGCTACTGCCTCTTCAACACTATAAAAACATTTTAGCATAAAATGAGATTTTAATTTTCTTTTAAAAACAGATATCCTGTTTTCATCACGAATTTCGGATGGAAGGCTGTTAAAAAATTTAACACAAGTGTGGTATGGACCCTTTTCAAATCTAGCAGAAGAGTGCTCCAACACTGTCAGCAGGTCTCTTGATCTTGTTGGGTAGTTATGGTGTGATTTTATTTTGAATGAAGATGTGGCTATTTTGTTTCACAAACATGCATGCTTCAAACCCAACAAGACCTGCCAGTGTTAGAACACCCAACTCGCTAAAAAGAGGCCTGCAGGACTCAGCCTTTCTTAACCCCACCATAGCCCTCAAACACCATTTTTGTAAAATAAAAACTCGGTTGAAATGTTGCACACTTGAGACTCCCCAAAAAAGTACCCCGTATCGAAGAATCGATTCCACGTGGGAAAAATAAACTGTGCGGAGGACCTCAAGACTACATACTTTGGCGAGACGGCCCAGGGCGAAACACATGGAGCGAAGCCTACCGCAAACCCGATCTACTTGCTCAGTCCAAGTGAGTCTAGAGTCCACCTGCAAACCCAGAAATTTCGCAGATGATTGGGATTCTATTACACCGCTCCCAATTTTAATTTTTCCATCTAAATCAGATTTTTCGGTGTGCCCCAAGTAGAACTGAATTACCTTTGTCTTCGCGCTATTTAGTTTTAAAGAGTTTGAGTCAAACCAAGTTTTTAAATTTTCAAGTTGTGAATTAGTTTCAATGATACAAGAAGATTCTGAATGTTTTGAAATGTGAAGAGAGCAATCATCAGCGTATAATACAGCATTTAGGTTGGGGGAAACAGAAGGAAGGTTATTTATATACACCAAGAACAACAATGGGCCTAGGATTGAGCCTTGGGGCACGCCACATAAGATACTTTTCACAGAGGAATATATCAGTTGATTTTTGCCTTGAACCTCTACCACTTGTTTTCGGTCCGTCAAATATGATTGTAATAATTGAAGAGCTTGGCCTCGAATTCCATAATTTTCTAGTTTTAGGAGTAAAATTTGATGGTTAAGTGAATCAAAAGCTTTGCTGAGGCCGCAAAAAATACCAAGGGATTTATTTTTCTTGTCCAAGAGAGGGGGCAAGCCATTTGGCCGAAAAGGCGTTTGGTACCCAGTAGCCTCGAACACACGCTCAACCAATCAGAGGCGAGTAGCAATTGACCCCCTAGTCGAGACTACAGCCCGTATGTTTCCTGGCCAGGTGTGCCAACGTTAAACACTAGTGACAAAAACACGAAATAACTCAATGCAATGTTTATTTTATCTTATCTATTGATGTTTTACTCTTAGTTTTTTATCTGTTAGTAATATTTATCTAGACACCAATATTATTATAATTTCATCCTCTAATTAAGATAATTATTGTGCGCTCCTTATGAATAGAAAACGATGAAAGGTCTTGATAGCTTGATCGCACAATAAAAAATATTCCTAAAGCCGAATTTCCACTGTATTTAAAAACATTTAGTCTGCAATTCTTCGTCTGCAACATTTTGAAAACCAAAATTTAGTTGCAGACAACAAAAATCTGTCTACAATTTGTAATGTTGCAGAGAAATTAGAGATATGTTTTCATCTACGCAACAAAAATCGGCAATATTTTGCTGTTGCTAGAAAGTTACATCAATCCTAAAATACGTTTAACATAGTCTATTATGGTTTTAAATAATCAAAATTTTTTGAGGGAACCAAATAAATTTGTCAAACCAACAAAACCAATGGTTTGGATCAACAAAATGGTTTTGGTTATAAAATTTGATATTACCAGCAAAATATTTTGTTATAGCGCAGAATATTGATTTTACTTCAAATAAACGTTCAAAATGTCAACTTATATCAAATAAAAAAATTATATTAGTGAACATTTACTTGAAAATGTGCTAAACCACAGTAGGCCTAACTTATAACTTTGTTAATGAGATATATTACAAAGTGAAAAGAAACCGTTAACCTCTTCAGGGAACTTCATATAATATTTAAACTAAATGAAATTAAACCCAAATATAAAGTTCAATTTATGTCAAATAGAAAATTTCTTGAGTTTATCCAGGTTCATTAATTGGCCTACACAAGTTTATTTCATATTCTTGTGATGGTAAAAATATTAAATTATAATTAAATTACATTTTTCGACAGTCTAATTTTTTAACACCTTAAAATGGTCAATTTGTAAGTTATTTCAAATTTTGGCCAAACTTTTGGCCGAGTAAAAATTTCTGAGTAGTAAATAATAACATTTTTCACAGCTCCGGTGGCTCAAATTGTTAGAGCGCTAGGACATTGAGTCACGGGCGTTAACTTTTTGCTCAATTTTATTTACATTGTTTATAATCTGTTGGTCAGCACAAACAACTTTTTGGTACATTTGGTTATTGCAGCAATATTAAAGACTAAAGACATTTAACAAAACGATTTTGTCTTCCCAACAGAATATTTTTGTCCCTATTTTCTGTGATATACTGTAGGCCTACTTTTATTCAATATTTACCTATTGACGTAGACTTTTATTTAATAAAACATCCTTCCAATAATACAGTTGGTGAAAAGAAATCAATTTACAGCTATGTCTGTCTAGCTTCTAAACTATGAAAATAACATGTGGAGAGTTTTAATGAATCAAAAGCCAAAAAAGTAGTTGAGTTAATGACGTATTAACGAACATATAGCATAGGCCTAAGTTACTCATTACACTTAATTTTCATTTAGTTCACAAGATAACATTTCATGAATATTGAACTATTATAGTTCAGGAAATTTGTTATAGGGCCTAGCGTTATTAACAGCTCATCGATGTGTATTAACTTGTAGGCCTACGGTGTAGTAAAGTTTATAAGTTGTCAATTAATGACAATTATTGCATATTAATTACTTTTCACATCAAACTGTAACAATTTCTTTATAATGTTCTTCATAACTTAACACTGAATGTAGGCCTACATCAACGGTCAAAAATTCATTTAGGGCCTAATTCGGGTAAGAAACCAACTTATAAAATGCTTTAAAAGCAGGTTCAAAAGTATACATAACTTAGATATTAATAAATAAATATTTAAAAAAAAAATTGTCTAACGGCATACATGGCCTACGTTTAGATATAACAGTTGGTATTAAAATTATAATTCTTATACAGAGTTATCTGGAGAATTTACATTTAGTTGTCACAGCAATCTCATATATACAGATAGGCCTAGTCCCTTTATTGCGTAGTCAGATAGACTATAAAGTGGTATATTATCCACCCAATGAAATTTTCAACACTGTTCCGACTGATATCGTCTTTAATTTTCACCTCACATAAGTTCAACATTAGAAGATGTTATATTCAGTTAATGGATTAAACTCTTAACGTGTGAAAACAAATCTTAAGCCCCGTTTACACGCTCCAATATATCGGTGCAATCTGATTGTACCAATATATCGGTGCGATAAATTGGAGATTGAAGCCGCGTTTACACGCTACGATATATTGGTGCGATGTGATCGGTACCAACCATATCGTAGCGATAATTGGAGATTGATGTTCCGTTTACAACTACAGAACTGATCGCATCGATTAAGTTGGAGCGCTGTTTACACGTTCCAACCTTTCGCTCCAACCTTGCGATATCGTTGTCAATCTAGCCAGAAAAATGAAATTTTCATTTTTCGTCCAACCTCAATATATTGGTACGATCTCCCGTCTACACGCTCCAATTATCGCTACGATATGGTTGGTACCGATCAGATTGCACCGATATATTGGAGCGTGTAAACGGGGCTTTAGTACGCCTAATTATTCAAGACAATTTATCTAAAGTTAATTTATAAGCCTACGATTGTTACTTTATTCCCAAAACTTCTCAAATCATATACATAACTTATTTTAAACATCAAAAGAAGTTGAAGAAATAATATAGCCTATATCGGAATAAATAAATTTGGTTTCAGAACTAGCCTATATATAAGTTAGTATTTATAGTGAAATACTGATTCATAATTAAGAGCTTTAATCAATTTTTGCTCTATTGTAGACACATACTTAAAACTTATAATAATGACCAATATTTGGATTGATGGTACAGAAAAAATCTTCAATTTCTTCTTTGAACTTGTTTAATGGCCTTTTTCCAACGACAAAAATATATTTCAGTTACCAAACATGTCATTTACTGGCATTAAAAACAGTACTAAAAATGTAAAATAAAGAATGGATATCATTAATAAAACATATTTATTACACATACATCACGTCATATCAGAACACATATGCTAAATGATTTCTAATTAATTTCAACAATTTAGTCTTAATCAGACTAAAATCTCATTTCTTCATAATATAAGGAGTAGCCTGATGTTCTATAAAAACTGAAGCAAGACTCATAATCTAAAATATAAAAGTATAACATGTTTTTAATAGTAATTATTGCTAATTGACAATCGATATTTTAAATTGTAGTTTTCAAGACCGTTATTACGGACTAGTTGAGTAATTTGTTTTAGAAAGAACGGTAGTTGGCAACAGAGATCCGTGTTTCCAGTTTTGTGTAACTTTATATTCGCGAATTTTGCTCTTAGCCAATGGCGTTTGACCAGTCAACAGCTCGCGCTCCTATTGGCTTACACGGAATTTTGCATTAAAAATTCCAAACTGGGTACCAAACGCCTTTTCGGCCAAACGCGAGGATCCCTCCAGAGAACTTGTGATTTCATTGATGAACTCAAACACTGCAGATGTTGTTGATTTTCCTTGACGGAAACCATGCTGTCTGGGGGTTAATGTGCGATTCTTTTCAAAAATAACACAAGTTTTTCACAGATAACCGATTCAAGAACTTTGGAAAAAGAAGAGAGAATCGAAATTGGTCTATAATTTCCCGCTGTGCTTTTACTGCCAGATTTGAAAACTGGGGATGATTTTGCTGATTTTTAGTGACTCAGGAAATACACCATTACTAATACATGAGTTGCAGATGTGTGAAAATATGTCACTGACAGCATGAAAACTTTGTTTCATAACAGAACAAGGTATTCCGTCTACCCCAGCGGCACTTGTGTTTCTGAGCCGCCTCGCCGCAGTCTCCACTTCTGATGATGAAACTTCAGAGAAAAATATGGTGCTTACTGATGGGATGATTCCAAAAAGTGAATTTGTAAAATTATTATTACTCTAAGATTTGTTATACCCCAATTTAACAAAAAACTCATTTAAGCATTCAGCAACTTTGACCGGCTCCTTTATAATTTTACCATTTTGATTTAAAATTATTTTGGGCCTATCCGCGTTTTGTTTTAAGTTCAAGTTATTATTTATGACGTTCCACATCGTTTTTGTGCGATTTGATGAATATTTTATCAGACCATCATAAAAAGCTTTTTTAGTCATTTCAATGTTCAAGTTCAGATTTTCTCTTGAGTTTTCAATGTGTTCCACTAACCTGTCTGTCTGAGTCAAGGTCATCAAGAACCGGATTCGCTCATCTTCATTTTTCAATTCATTCGTAACCCATTTTTGTGCATTTTTCTTACGGACATTTACTTTCTTTACTTTTTTCAGGGAATACTAAATCAAAGTAATACTGATAAACCTCTAAAAACGCATCAAATTTATCATTTGAGCTATCACACTTGTACACATCATCCCATGTCTCCGATTTTAAGCATTTAACAAAAAATTCTATTGACTCTACATTGAAATACCGCTTTTTTATTAATTTATGACGCAAAAAATCTGAAACTGGTTGGGTTGTAAAACTGACATACTGGGCCCTGTGATCAGAGAAATTTATCTCCACCACACCTGATTCCAAAACTTGATGAGTCTCAAAATTTACTAAAATATTATCAATGGTACTTTTACTTTTTTTCGTTACTCTAGTTGGTTCTTTTATTAAAATTTTAAATTATTTGCTAAGATCAGATCAGTAAGAATGGCGGTTTCATATTTTTGTGCAATATGAAAAGGCAGGTTAAAATCTCCACATATTACAGTTTTAAAACTTGACATTTGCACTTTCATGAAAATTTCATTCAAAATATCTAAAAAAGATTTGGTATCTCCCCTGAGGGGGCCTATACAATACAATGATATTAATTCTTAAGCTAGGAATAGTCACACCCGTGCACTCTATATGAGATTCCACAGAAAGGGACTTAAAAACTCGATCTTGCACCTATAACGACCACTTCCGGACTAGTGACGAAATATACTATTGCAAACAGGTGTGTTTCAAATATACATGGGTCAACGCTTGTGTCTCATAGTGATGAACATAAAATCTTTCCATATTGGTAATCAAAATCGTTACTCGGATTCACATGCAGGGAAATAATGAATTTTCCAACCAAAATGTTATTCTTGAAGTTTACGATCACCAGTGATCGAAGTAAGGTATTTTCAAGTATATGTTAAGTATTTTACTCCGGAAATTTCAGCAGGAATCGTAAGCGCCCTTACTGTAGTACTGCCAGTCGGAGATAGGTGACACCGCGATGCCGCATTTGAAGATTTTCTGTTGGGAGCCGAGCACCATGGTGGTGACATATCCACCGTAGCCCCAGCCCCACAGCGCTATCCTCGTCTGGTCCAGGAACTTAACTCCTCCAGCATGTACCTACAAACAATATATTGAACATTTACCGCTGTACAACGGATACAATATAATCCGAGTTTGGAATAGGCAATGCTAGCATTTCATAGATGTATATTATAAAAGTGAAGCGATTAATCAGGGATAACATATTTTGATGATCTCATCTTTACAAATTTCTATGATAGGCCTATTACTACAGTAAGGTCAGTATTTTATAGTGATGTGTCATATTGAATCGGTTTCAAATGAAACCCAACAATAATAGGTGGTGCCTAAAACCAACCAGTACCGATAAAATATACTAAAAAGTATTACTATTAGGTGATCATTGGCAACATAGTTGCTCCACTGTTTTACCTGAGCGCGTGTATCTGGTCCTGCACCTCGACGCCGCCCAGCCGCCGGTAGATGGTGCGGCTGCCGTGGCCCACGTGACCCTCGCACGTCCAGCTTCACGTAGACCACGTCGTTCTTGCTGGACATGTACGTGCCCCAGCTCAGCTCGAACTTCTCCGACACCGACTGGCTGCCCGGCCGCCCGTTTCTGTAGAAACATTTACGTGCATTAAGACAGTTTGAAAAATGAACGTAGAAAGCGCGTTGGATATTAAATAGTGATATAGCATGTATGAGAAAAATTAAGTACCAAAGGAACCATGCAGGAAAAAACTTATCCAATTCGATTTAATCACAAGATTTCCATTCAGTATTTTAGCAAGTTTATTGTTATCAAAGGTACAGAAAAAAGGTGTGTGCAAATTCAGCTGGTTTTAAGTGTTGATGATCTCGTAAATCACGATTAACTACAGTTATAGCATTGCCTTTGTACACTACGTGAGTAGACTTCTCATAGCATACTAGGCGTGTGTAGAGCATATTGACGGTGGTGTGATCTTGTGCGGCGTACACCGAAGCACACGTAACATATGATAGATAAATCAGAATTACCACTCGTCTAAAACAAGGATGAAACATTTTATAACTGAAAGTTATGTTTATGTTTTGGTAAATTGTTTTTACTGCATTGTAAATTCAGCTGAATAATAACAACATCGATGGCAGCGACTCTGGTGCGGCGTACACCGAACTTCCAAATTTTTGCCTCAAATGCATTGGATGAGAGGTCTATTCACGTTAGTGTACATATTCAGTGGTTATAGTGAGTAATTTTCACCTTTGGGCTTACAGCGCTCTTGACTATGCAAACCATCCGGATTTGGGGAAAATATTATATTTTATTCCCTTGTTTCATTTTTTCATGAGATTTTCATAAAGTTTTTTTTAAGGTTGTTGTACTAATCCAGCAATGTTTACGTTTACTGATTCATCAGGAATGAGGGCCCTTGATCCAACCTTAAAATACAAGAAAACTTTTTTAACGATACCGTCTGACACAGGGGAATGCCTTGCAGGTTTTCAGTGTTTTTTACGGGGGTGAAGATGACTTAAGATTTTCGTTATCACTCCTAATTTTAAAGACACTAAAATACTTGTGACGATTCTTCCTACCTCACGTCTTCTGGTGTTACGCGCAGTTTTATTTGCACATTGATTAGGATAAAAAACATCTTAAAAGTATGCTTTGCTAGTTTTTTACACTCCACCTTAATTATTATTATTTTGTCACCCAACAGCGGTTAATTTTCAGTATGTATTTAAACAAAATCGATTGAGCTTGGTTTTTTTACAGAAAATAGCTTTAGTAAGAGACTTGTAATCGCCATTTTGAGAATGAACATTGTGAATAATGCGAAAAAAACTAGTAAATTATGCAATGTGTCATGTGATCATGACATGAGGAGTCTGTTTTCTTACACTTCAACGAGTACTGGGTAGGAAGCATCTCTGAGCTCTTGTCTCCAGCTGGGTGGCAACAACAGCTGCACCTGGGCGCGGTAGCCCTGGGGCAAAGGCACCTGCGAGAACGATACAATTATCTAACTTGCATTATCTACGCTAATTTCAAGTAGATGAGCTAACCCATGACCTAACCAACATGATATAACAAGTTCATCAGCTTTGGTTCTTCCAAAGTAATAGATTTAAAAGCAACAGAAATATTCCTGACACTCTTTGTGTCTACTTCATAAAGTTATGTAAGTTTGGAATGACCAAAATATGAATTTAGGGTTGATTAGATTTGATGATAAATAATCAGACTTACTATAGCTGTACTGACAGAGAAAACCTTTTTTGGGTAGAGAGGAAATTATACTGAAAAATGTGGTTTCTGGATTTAATTTGTATTAAAGAGGAAGATTATTATCAGGACGACTATCAAGATTACTGATGTTTGAGATACTATCAGTTATTTTCAAAGTAGTATTGAGAACTTAACCTTACAAAGTCCTATCGGTGCAATCCATTAAACTTGCTTAAAATAATTTTGTTTTACTTACCTCGAAGCTGCGCATTTTAGGCAGGGCGAGCTCGCTCAGCCTCTTCCCACATTGCGCTTTTTTGTTGAACAGCACTCGCAGAAAGCTTGTGGTTGGTGGTGTTGTGCACTCCCGCCAGGGGGAGCGACGGGCCTTCACACATCAACACGTAGTGCCTCATCCCCTCACCACCTGAATCAGTAAATATGTAAAATTGTTAATAGTGGGTACCGACAAAAACACCGGTTTCTACATTCCACACCTAAACAGTATAAAGATGTTTGGTCTATTTCCCTACTGTCTCGATGAGGATTATGTTGTTATACACAACTTAAGTTGAGTTTCATTACTAATCTGGATGGTTAGGTAACTTGCCTACGGAAAAAGTTATGTTGATTCATTACATTAAATCTTAAAAAATCAAGGTGATGTTTGAAAATAATTTCTGTTCTTATTCTCTGCATGTATGAAGAATGTACCTTCAAAGTATAGTGTATTATGCGCACCACAGTGGGTACCCTCAACTTTGACCTTAGTTGCACTTGTTTACCTACTGATATTAGACTTAGACTGGTTTTAGACCATATGCTGATGTTTTTATCGTACCTCACCCCCTTTCACTTGTCCATGTCAGTAAAATTACCCTCAGGGGCAGTGGGCTTTCCACTGTACGGGTGTTTCTTGGCGACCCCGAGGTACCTGAGCCAAGCTGTGAGACCCTCCTCACAGTTCTTCCCGAGCTAAGGCCTTTCTTCTCATCTTTCAGGTCTTAGCTCACCGTCTTTATTCTTTCCTGAGCTAACCTTGCTCACCTTCTTGTTTTCGACCCCGAATCAAGGGTGTCTTTCCACCTTCTTTCGACCGGCGCATGCTGGGGGGTCCCTGGGAGTGTTCCTGTTGTGTTGCAGGGACTGATGTGTGCCTCGCACTGCCGATGGTCTCCTCCAGTGTGTCGTCAGAAGCCAGCCGCTTCGGACCTTAGTCAGGGAGTGCGGCATGGATGCAGGGATCGGACTCTGCATTGCCACGGTGCGACCCCCAGCACGTCCGGCACATTTTGTGTATCGGTGCTGGGCAAACGGAGGTTCGGGCCCCGGAGTCCCGGGGTAGGGGTGTCTTATCTCCTACGGGGGTAGACCTCCGAGGGTGTACCCGTTCCCGGCCGATGAAGGGCCGCCTCTTGCCGCACGATGCGCTGGTTACAAAACAGTATGGATTGTCAACTGCAAAACACGAATCTTGGAAAGGAGAACGAACAGGCTGCTTTTAGGCGCAGCTCACTTGTGCAGAGGTCTCCGACCTCAAAGACTGGGACGCCGACGGTTGGAATTAAAACCTCCCCTCCGCCGGCCCCGTTCAAGGCTGCTGGTGTCGCTGGATCATCGGCCGTAACCGGAAAGGAGAAAGATGAGGTTGATCTGGGTAATGGGTGTGACCGAGCCGGTAACACCTCTAGCCAGGATGCAAGGAATCCCTCCCAGGAAGAGCCCTCTTCGTGCGGCATTCGAGCTGCAAATGCTTCGGCAGCAGCAGGACGACGCCCACGAGGAGGAAGACTCATGTCTGAAGAAGATGAAAGTTCTTTTGAAGGAGATGGCCAAGGTCCTCCTAATTCAAAAGAACATAAACAAGGCGATAAAAGAGGGGATCCCGAAACTCGAAGATGCTCTAGAAGAAATCGAGGAATGCCGGAAAATCAGGCTAAAGGCAGTGAAGCAGGAGCGCGATGTCACGAACCGAGTCATCTCTGCTTCACCTCAAGCTCATCTGGCTGAGTCCCAGACTCAAGCCAGAAAGCGAAAGAAGAGGCAGAGCGGTTCTTCGCCGGAAGCCCTGAGTTTGTTGAGGTGGACTCAGTGCCGAGACGGTTTTTGTCACTGCGGCATCGCAGACATCTCCTGTCCAGGCTACTGAATCCGCCCCGGGCGCTGCCGTGATTCCAGCGGCTACTCCTGCAGAGGTTCCTGCTCGGCGGCTAATCCTGCCTTGGCAGCAAACTCTGCCTCAACACCTTTGGGGGGCTGGAAGACGCGCCTGTCTAAGAAAGAAAGGAGGAAGCAGAAGCAAGCGGAGGCAGCTTCGAAAAGTGCGTCAAGGGTGAGCGGACGCAAGTCTCAAACCCGGTTTGGGGAGGCCTCTGGCAAGTCTGTCAGAAAGCCTAAACATCCCAGGCCTAAGAAGCCCAGGACGGAGGCAATCTTGATCAAGCCCTTAGGGGGGGCGGTTCTTTTGCCGATGTTCTGGGTCAGATTAGATCGCAGGCCAAACCGGAAGAGACCGACAACCGTTATCAAGTCTATTCGGCGAACCCAGAACGGGGATGTCCTCCTCGAACTGGGGAAGTCGAGTGACAAGATCGGTTTTGCCGCTTCCCTCAAGACTGCACTTGGGGACAAAGGCTCCATCAAGGCCCTAGAACCGAAGTGTTCGGTCGAGATTCGGGACCTTGATGTCCTCTCCACCGAAGATGAGGTGACCCGTGCGATCCAGGTGGCACTCCCGGAGATACCGGCCGATGGAGTGAGGGTATGGCTGACAAAGCCCTAACCGAAGTCAACTCCGGATGGCTGTTGCTGAGATGAGCGAAAAGCACGCCAATAAGCTGCTTAGCCTTCAGCACCTCAGAGTCGGTTGGGTCAGTTGCAGGCTCAAACGGAGGTGGTAGTTTCGAGATGCTTCCGCTGTCTCGGTTTCGGCCACTCCTCCCGAAACTGTAAAGGGCCCGACAGGAGTGCCAACTGCTTCCAGTGTGGAAGCCAGGGCCACAAACGTAAGGAATGTTCCTCGAGCCCCTCCTGCTTCCTCTGCAAGGATTCAGGCTCCAGTGCCCTCGGTCACTTACCCGGGTCTGGTCAGTGCGGTGCCTTCAGAGCCGCACTTGAACAGGCAAAAGGCAGCGGCCGGTAATTCGCATCCTCCAGGCCAACCTTCATAGATCCTGGGGAGCTGATAACCTTCTAGATCAGCTCGCCGAGAACTTGGTGCTGACGCGCTCCTTATCAGTGAACAGTATCGGAACAGAGACCCAAACATTTGGATCTCGGACAGCCTCGGTACTGCTGCATTTTGGGCACGTATACACGAGATGTTTTGGTGCGGAGTCACGGGCGCGGCCGAGGATTCGTCTGGGTTCGGTGTAGGGACGTGACTATCTTCAGTTGCTACCCTCACACCCAACGAGGCCGTCCAGGACTTCCGCGACAAGATAGATAGCCTAGAGGAGTGCGTTCTCCGGCACCACCGGGCATGTCGTCGTTGTGGCGATTTCAACGCCAGGGCCGTCGAGTGGGGAATGCCCTCTACCAGTTCCCAGGGGAAATACATCCTGGATTTCATCGCCAGGCCGGTCTTGTCGTCCTCAACCAGGGCGACACACCTACTTTTCGGCGCCCCGGGCAGAGAGGCACGATCCCCGACGTCACCTTTGCGTCTGAGTCGCTTCTTCCGAGGATCTCTGGCTGGAGGGTATGTGGAGGACTACACGGGTAGCGACCACCAATACATCGTTTTTGACCTGCATGATCAGGCAAATCGTCGAGTTTCCGCATCTCGGGAAGGGCCACGCCGGTGGAACACCAACAAACTGGACGTGGTCAAGTTCACCGAAGCCATCTCTCGGGGAGCGCAGGGGAATCCTGGTGAGGCTGGGGCCGAGGCACTAGTAACATCCACGATGGAACTGATCGTCTCGGCCTGCGACCAGTCTATGCCGCGAAGGAAACCCCGACGCGACAAACAACCCGTTTACTGGTGGACTGAAGAGATTGCGGAACTCAGAAGAACATGTTTAAGAACTAGACGAGCCGCCACAAGAGCGAGAATTCCGCAGACAGAGTTCGTAAGTCGGAGGCCTATAAAGCTGCGAGAAAATCTCTCCGCCAGGCGATAAACAGGAGCAAGGCGAATAGCTGGAGGAGACTTCGTGACGACGTTGACTCCGACCCGTGGGGCCCTGGGTTACAAACTTGTAACACAGAAACTCGGCGCCCGCTCTCCACCTTCCATCATGGGGGGCGCCACCATGGGGAGGATCGTCGCTGCGTTGTTTCCTGAACATCCACAGCGACCGCCGGTTGACTTCGGACGGGTAGAGGACGTTCCACTCTTCACTTTCGAGGAGCTGGAAACCTCCGTTCTCTCCCTGAAGAGCAACAAGGCTCCTGGCCCGGACGGGATTCCCAGTGAGGCTTTAAAGAAAGTATTTTCAATCAACGCTGACTTGTTGTTGAGAATGTACAATGCCTGTTTGGTAGAAGGGGTGTTTCCGGCTCCCTGGAAAACAGCCAGGCTTGTACTGATCAGCAAGGGCAAAGGTGATCCCGAACTGCCGTCGTCCCACAGGCCTCTCTGCATGTTGGACACGGCTGGGAAGCTGTTCGAGAAGCTGATCCGTTCCCGCCTGACTTCTGCCGTGGAAGCTGCCGGGGACTTATGCCCCCGTCAGTACGGCTTCAGAAAGGGACGGTCAACGATCGACGCTGTCACCGAAGTTCAGAGAGCTGTGGAGAGAGCCGAAAGCCACAACCATTTCTCCCGCCGAGTAGTGCTTCTTGTTACGCCTTGATGTCAAGAATGCCTTCAACTCGGCGAGGTGGGTCGATATGTTGGATGCGCTTCGCAACACCTTTCGTATTCCTGCATATCTGTTGCGGCTCATCGAGGATTATCTACGCTCTCGAAGCCTGATCTATGACACGAGGGACGGAACGCGGACGAATGGAAGTCACTTCTGTGCCGCACAAGGTTCAATACTCGGCCCGGATCTCTGGAACGTTGCCTATGACAGCCTCCTGAGGTACGAGATGCCTGAGGAAACCACTTTGGTTGGGTACGCCGATGACGTCGCAGCTCTCATTGCTGCACGCAACTGAGCTGGCCCAACTAAAGTTGAACCGAGTTATGCGGGTTGTCAACAACTGGATGTCCGATCACGGTCTCTCGCTTGCTCTTAGTAAGACGGAGATCGTGATTCTCACGAAGAAGAGGATCGACACCGTCGTCCCGTTTCGAGTGGGAAGGGAGGTGGTCACATCAACTCGTGCCGCCAAATACCTTGGGGTTATGGTGGACACCAAGTTAAGCTGGAGGGATCAGATCTTCCGTACGGCGGACAAGGCCGCTAAGGTAGTTACTCACCTTAGTAGGCTGATGGCCAATGTCGGGGGTCCCCGATCCAGCAGAAGACGTCTGTTGATGTCCGCGGTCCAGTCCGTGCTCCTTTACGGGGCAGAGGTGTGGGCAGGCGCTCTAGATAAGGAGTGCTACAGGTTGCGACTCGCCCGGGTTCAGCGTCAAGCTGCGCTCCGGGTGTGTTCCGCCTACCGGACAGTGTCCGAGCCTGCCGTCCTGGTGGTCGCCGGAGTCATCCCTGTCAAGCTCTTGGCAGGGGAGAGGAAAGCGATTTATCAGAGACGTGGCGAGATCGGCAAGGACACGGCAAGAACAGAAGAGCGCTCCCGAACCTTCCAGCAGTGGCAACACAGCTGGGAGCACGACACCCGAGGACGATGGACTGCGCGACTTATCAAGCAGGTCCAACCATGGGTGGAACGGCGGCATGGGGAGGTGGACTACTACCTGACCCAATTTTTGACAGGTCACGGCTATTTTCGTTCGTACCTGAACCGGATGGGAAAGACCGGTTCACCGGACTGCATTTATTGCCCGGGTGTTCCCGACGATGCGGAACACACATTCTTCCGCTGTCCCCGTTGGGAAGGGCCCCGCCTGGAGGCCAC
>CM061536.1:82032793-82119145 GCA_030545055.2 Neoaliturus tenellus
CACACACGCCTATGCTATGAGAAGTCTACTCACGAAGTGTACAAAGTCAATGGTAGTGGTAATGAATAGTAAACAAATAGTAGGCCTACTAAATATCAATATGTAAGTGGTACGATGCATGTATCATGCACCGTGTTATGTGAATACATCATCTCAAGACTAAATAACTAAATTTTATTACATTTTGTGTAGGCCTATTTCCTGCAACCTTTTAGGAAGGGTTAATAATGATTTAAATGCAAATTATAGAGGTATTGACTTATTAATATAAAGTTTACATAAAGTCTATTTATTACAATTTGTACAAAATCAATAAAAAATACCTAAAGAAAATATCCACACAATATGTAAGTTTACGAACCTTTCATCCGTAAAAGTTTAAATGACTTATTATGTAAGTAGTGGTACTTAATATTACACAATGAATAATACATGGTTGTATAAGTATCATGGTTATTTTTATATCACAATCGGTCAAGATTTTAAAGTCAAAACAGCATCTAGAAACATTTTATTATCTAGAAAACATGCAGGTTTAAGCACCTTTCACTTGTAAACGTTTTAAGTACTAATTATTTAAATAGTGATGCTTCATAGTACACAATGAGTACAAAAAAGTACTATGAGTAACATTTTTATTTTATATCATATTATCTGGACTATAGTATAAAGTCAATAAGCTTCACGACACAAATAATCTGGAAAATACGTATAAGTTTACACACCTTTCATCTTAAAACTATTTAGGTACTAATTATAAAAATAGGACTTAATAGAACGCAACTAGTACTACATTGTAGTATAATTATCATGGGTGTTTTATATCATAGCTGGACTACAATTAAAGTCCAATCAGCCTCTCGAAACAAAAAAATCAAATAATTTTAAAAGTTTGGACAATATTAATTTATAAATGTATTAGGTAATAGTTATTAAAATAGTGGTACTTAATATAACACAATTAGCACTACATGGGAGTATAAGTATGATGGGTGTTTTACATAAGAGCTGGCGAACAAAAATAGAGTTGAATGAGTTTCTCGAAACAATAAAAATAATTTAAATTTTTTTGGCAATATTTATCTGTAAATGTATTAAGTACTAATTAAAAAAGTAGTGTTACCGAATAGTACACAGTTGATACTACATGGAGTATAAGTATCTTGTGTAGTTTATATCAGAGATGTTCTACAATATAAATCCAAATGAGCTTCTCAAAACAAAAAATGATAGTTTTTACTTTCTCCCTCTATACCATAGTATATGGAGAAAGTATTGTTTTCATCAAAATTTTCGAATTTGAGTTGTTGGTGGATTTATCCATTTTGGTTCCCCCTGAGTCCAAAAAAGTGGTTTTCGGAGTGATGTCTGTCTGTGTGTGTGTGTGTGTGTGTGTGTGTGTGTGTGTGTGTGTGTGTCAGGATGTAAACAGAGCTAGAGAATGCCCTAATGGTCCGATTTTAATGAAATTTGGTACATAGGTCCAAATCCACGATAATTCCAGGCGTTTTTTCATTTTTTTGAATTTTTGATTTTCAAGGGTATTTTACCCCCAAAAACCCTCAAAAATCGTCAAAAATCAAAATTCCTCAAAACGGCTCTAACGATTTTGATTAAAATTTTGTGGATAATTAAACTTAAAATGGCAAATAAAATGACACCACCCGCATCTCCGAGAAAATTCGCGTTCAAAAGTTATAGAGTAAAAAGTGTTTCAAAAATCAATTTTTTGGATTTTCAAAATAGCTGTTGTCTTGAAATAAATTTTACTTATCACCATTAAATCAAGCTCAAAGAACTAAATAATCTAGTATTTTAAATTATTGCTCTACGTCAATTGGTTGCGGATAAAATTCAATTTTTGGTTTAGCGGTAAACGCAGTACGTTGTTAAAAGTCACAGACGCGTGTAGGGTCAAACGAGCACTGCTCAGCCGGTAGCTATCCGACTGAGTCATCAAGACATTAATGTTTGAAGCTTTTAACATCTTTTTTATATTGTTGGGAGAAAGTATGTGTCAGTTAACTGATACCGTTTATTTAAAAGTTTATTCACTGTTCATCTGTAAATGTATTGGGTACTAATTATGAAAATAGTGCTACTTAATAGTACACAATTAGTACTACATGGGAGTATTCGTATACATGGGTATTTATATCAGAGCTGGTCTAAAATATTGAGTCAAATCAGCATCTCGAAACAAAAAATACAAATAATTTGAATATTTAGGCACTATTTATTTTTTAAACGAATAAGGAACTAATTATAAAAGTAGTGTTACTTAATAGTACACAGTTGAAACTACATGAGAGTATAAGTATCATGTCTATTTTATATCAGAGATGGGCTAAAATATAAAGTCAAATCAGCATCTCAAACAAATAATCAAAATATTTTGAAAGTTTAGGCACTGTTTCATCGTAAAATTATAAGGTACTAATTATGAAAATAGGGCTACTTAATAGCACACAATTAGTACTACATGGGAGTATAAGTATCATGTGTAGTTTATATCAGAGATGTTCTACAATATAAATCCAAATGAGCTTCTCAAAACAAAAAATGAAAGTTTTTAAAAAGTTTGTTCACTGTTCATCTGTAAATGTATTGGGTACTAATTATGAAAATAGTGCTACTTAATAGTACACTATTAGTACTACATGGGAGTATAAGTATCATGGGTATTTTATATCAGAGCTGGTCTAAATTATTGAGTTAAATCAGCATCTCGAAACAAAAAATACAAATAATTTGAATGTTTTAGGCACGATTTATTTTTTAAACGTATAAGGTACTAATTATAAAAGTAGTGTTACTTAATAGTACACAGTTGAAACTACATGGGAGTATAAGTATCATGTGTATTTTATATCAGAGATGGGCTACAATATAAAGTCAAATCAGCATATCAAAACAAATAATCAAAATATTTTGAAAGTTTAGGCACTGTTTCATCGTAAATGTATAAGGTACTAATTATGAAAATAGGGTTACTTAATAGCACACAATTAGTACTACATGGGAGTTAAAGTATCATGGGTATTGCATATCAGAGCTGGTCTACAATATTAAGTCAAATCAGGATCTTGAAACAAATAATCAAAATAATTTGAATCTTTAGGCAGTATTTATATGTAAACGTATTAAGTACTAATTATAAAAGTAGTGTTACTGAATAGTACAAAGTTGATACTACATGGGAGTATAAGTATCATGTGTAGTTTATATCAGAGATGTTCTACAATATAAATCCAAATGAGTTTCTCAAAACAAAAAATGAAATTTTTAAAAAGTTTATTCACTGTTCATCTGTAAATGTATTGGGTACTAATTATGAAAATAGTGCTACTCAATAGTACACAATTAGTACTACATGGGAGTATAAGTATCATGGGTATTTTATATCAGAGCTGGTCTAAAATATTGAGTCAAATCAACATCTCGAAATAAAAAATACAAATAATTTGAATGTTTAGGCACTATTTATTTTTTAACGTATAAGGTACTAATTATGAACATAGGGCTACTTAATAGCACACAATTAGTACTACATGGGAGTAAAAGTATCATGGGTATTTTATATCAGAGCTGGTCTACAATATTAAGTCAAATCAGGATCTTGAAACAAATAATCAAAATAATTTGAATGTTTAGGCACTATTTATATGTAAACGTATTAAGTACTAATTATAAAAGTAGTGTTACTTAATAGTACACAGTTGAAACTACATGGGAGTATAAGTATCATGTGTATTTTATATCAGAGATGGGCTAAAATATAAAGTCAAATCAGCATCTCAAACAAATAATCAAAATATTTTGAAAGTTTAGGCACTGTTTCATCGTAAATGTATAAGGTACTAATTATGAACATAGGGCTACTTAATAGCACACAATTAGTACTACATGGGAGTAAAAGTATCATGTGTATTTTATATCAGAGATGGGCTACAATATAAAGTCAAATGAGTTTCTCAAAACAAAAAATCAAAATATTTTAAAAGTTTATTCACTGTTCATCGGTAAATGTATTTGGTACTAATTATGAAAATAGTGCTACTTAATAGAACACAATTAGTACTACATGGGAGTATAAGTATCATGGGTATTTTATATCAGAGCTGGTCTACAATATTGAGTCAAATCACCATCTCGAAACAAATTATAAAAATAAATTGAATCTTTACATCTTTTTTATGTTTAAACGTTTTATATACTAATTATATTAATAGTACTAATTAATAGTACAAAATAAGTACTCAATGGTGGTGTAAGGGTTACAGGTATTTTATAAAAAATAATTGGTTACCATGAACAGTAAAAACAAGATCATGAATCAAAATATCTTGAATAATTATGAATGTTTATACATTCCCTTCCTAAACCTTGAAGGTACTAATTATTTAAACCGTGGTACTAAATAGTACAAATTATGCACAATCGTTTGACATAAGTTTTACTTTGAAAATCAAACATGGCCGGGCCAGCGACATGGTAATTAAGCCCATTTATTAACAATATACCGCGTTGTAATAATTATAATTTTTTATGTTTTTTTTAGTGACTGATACAATATTTTTAATGTTAGTACTAAATAGTACAAAATAATTCGGTTATGATGATATAAGTATTTACTATAATTATCGTCATGGCCGGGCTGGGAGGTCATTGACCTCTACTAATTAGAGGGCATTGCTCCAAATCCATTGAGGTACTAATTATTTTACTGAAGGTACTAAATAATACTAAATAAGTACTAAATAATGATATATAAATTATGGTTATATGTCGACATGGCCGGGCTAGCATGTCGCTGGCCCGGACATTTAAAACAATTAATATCTCCGTTATGAATGAGGTACTAATTTTTTAAAACTTAGTACTAAATAGTACAAAATAGGTACTAAATAGTACAAAATAGGTACTAAATTTTGGTATAATTTTTTATAAAAAATCCAACATGGCCGGGCCAGTGACATGGACATGTTTATAATGCATTTAGTTAAGATTCAATTTATTTTTTTTTTTTTAAATATTTATACCTTTATATTTATATCTATACTTTAATATATAAGTTATACAATAATTGTAAATGTCTTGTCCGCATGAATCAATGAATAAATAAACATTAGATAAATAAATCACAGTCAAATTAAGATGAAATTTCCAATTCAACCTGACATGTAAAAACCCCAAAATATTCTGATTTAAAAAACTTTGACGGAGTAGTAGCTACGCACGTAGCAACTACAAAGTGGAAATAAACGTAGCAACTAAAACTGAATGTTCTCATAGCAACTACGAAAAGGCGGGAAAACGAAAATTTAAATATTCGATTAGCGCCTACACAATTATTAAAATTTCTCGTTAGTGCCTACGATATCGCAGCCGCTAAAGTGTAGTTGCTAGTAGACTATTTCGTTTTTACGTAGTTGTTAGATTTCTTAAATTCTCGATAGCACCGAACATCTCAGTTTCTCGATAGCGCCTACAATGATGAGCGGTAGGTAAAAGAACGAATCTTTAATGGTTCGTTCATTATCTTTACATTCCTTCTAGAGAGCAACAGCTCACTCAGTGTTGCCAGTTGTGGAGGATTTCTATCAAATAATAGGGAATGTTTCTGGGTGTTGGAGATTTTACTAATTAGAAAGGGGATAATTTTGTTTTTTTTCTAATTTTTTCACTATTTATCTCATTTAGAACAAAGGAAAAGAATGAATTTACAAAATGTGATGTTTGGTAATGTTTGTGGGCATTGTGGGGTATAATTACAGATTTCCCTGCTGGTTGCAGATGTCATGGCAGGGAAGTCGCTCAAAAGAGCTGCTCTGTAAAAGAGTTGTTCACTCAGAACGACTCTGTAGGCGCTATGTTACAAATTCGATTTTAGTGGCTATGTAGAGTAGTTGCTAATCGAGATATACAGAAATTTGTCGGACCTAAAAGCTTTTTTCACTTTTAGTTGCTACAATTTAAATATATTTTACAAATCTAACAGTCAAAATCAATGTTCTAAAAAGTATAGGTCATATTCTTGTTAACGCCTACACAAATTTGAAATGTTCTACCAGCGCCTACAAGTGTAGGCGCTAATTCACACTGCCATTTTAGTACCTATGTCAACATTCAAATTGTAGTTGCTATGAGCTCGCGTAGTTATTATGAGACCCCACGAAAAACTTTCAGCTTTTGCCTACTCATATCAGAGTTAAAGCTTAAGTAAATAAATTTAAAGCTGAATTAAAACTTTTTTTTATTGAACACAGTTTTTATAGCTTGAGTGAGTTTGCTGAATTCTGTAGCCCAAGCTCTTTTCATGCCTCTTGTTTGCTTGATTCCTCATGATCACCAAAGGTATGTTGGATACTGGTCACATATACGAAGACGCCCAACGCCTATGATTGGTCAACTAGGTGGAGAACCAAGCTTCCAAGTATCCAAGTATTGGGTAAGTTACTAACCGCTGAAGGAGATTGTTAATCATCAATCATTATTAACCGTACATAAAATTGTTGTATTTAACGTGATTTAACCATACAGGTCTGAGATGTATAGAAAAATCTTTACTCGTTGATTTTGAATAGTAATTTTTAATCTATCATAATTATTGACTATAGATCATGAATGAATGATGAAAATTTGTTTTGACAATGTAAATATTACAGTTGGTAATACTGAATCTTTTACGTTACACCTGATAACATATTAAAACTTGTACTCTAACTCTACTGTACAACAACAATAATGTAAATAGACTGTGGTATAGGTTATGTTGTCCTATGATTGCTGTTTTGTAACTTATTATAATTAATTATCAAAAGTTATTAATTTTTAAAGCTTCAATGCATTATTTAAACGACATTAGACTAACACATTTTAATGTAATATACTTGATCCTAACCTGGAAATTGTTTAATATGTAGGTAAGTTTTAAAAGCATTGATACATCAAAATGAGTGTAAATTATACTCACTCTTTGTTTGTGTATAAATACTTCAAAGTTACATTCATTTATTGTCTTGATATGAATTGCTTAGTCTTGATTAATCATTATTTATTGTGCTTGCTTGTCCATGAATTAGTTACTGCTTGTATAGTTTTTTAAGTACTAGGCTACATTGCATGTTATGCCAGCCATCTATTTAGCCTATTGCCTGCAAAATTGGACTGCTTGAATCTTAATGTAAAATGGTGTATACCGTTTATATGCAAATAAATAAATAAATTTAACACCTATAGGCCCTAAAGAAAAAAATGTGGTTAATTTGAATGTTTCTGCATTTTATTTATTTATTTATTTAATACATGCTTCAATACAGGCTTTAAAACCCAATTACATGGAAGCAGTCCATTTTAAACATCTTGTGAGGCATAGTCCTTCTTAACACTAACACTTACATATTGACTGATTTAACATTACATAACAATAACTTAACACGTTCACTGCTAAATATACATGCAATAGAGGTTACCATATGCTAAATTTTTTTTTTTATGTTTTTACTCACCATTGGATGTCTCTTGATGGGAAACAGTGCAGAAACGCCATTTAGAGCAGTAAAAATGGCTTTTACGGCCATTTATTTTTGCGTACACGATCGTGTACGCCCGCATCTGGCGACGCCCTTTTACCGATCCGCGCACTTTTATTGTTCAAATACGTAAAAAAAACTCACTTGTATAAGTCAAAAACAGATTTATATAATTTTACATGATAAAAATACTACACTAACATAAAAATATACTATTTACAACCCCGCCAGCCCACCCAGATGTCTTTTGTTCAGTTGTGCCAGTCGTCAAAACACTTGGGGACGCACAATCCCGGCTGATCTTCACACTCCGTGCAATGCCAAACGACCCTTTTGTTGATATTTTTCTTGCTGCATTCACGGCACCTTTTATTTTTTACCCTTTTGCCGCAACTTGCCTTCTCGGTGATTCTGGAAGGGACGTGCGGCACGCTCCTGCGCTTCAGAGGTCTCGGCGGCGCTGGGACGTCTGGCAGCATACTGTCAACGACGGCGACACGGAAGTCGTACAGAGGCATTTTGCTTTGTCCAGATGCAATTCGCACTTCATTGTACAGATAGTGAGCGTTGGACAAAAGCATTTGCAGGATGTGTACAAAATTTTTTTGTACCATTGTAGTGTTTTTCGTTCACAGGGGTAGTACGACATCATTTGGTCAGCTCGATCTACGCCTTTCATAAAATGATTGTATTGGACGATTGGTAGAGGCTTTGTTCTTTCCACATTGACACGGTTGAGCGATGTTACCATTTCGTTTGTGTACTCCGTAGAGATGTAAGAGACAATCCTCTTATCCCTCCATTTCCCACACACCACACCTTCTGCATAGCGGGCTATCGTTTCGCCTTTCTTCAGTTTTGCAGCCTTCACTTCGGGTGATATATATTTTCGATCAAGTCGCAAAGTTCCAGTGCAGTAGGTTCCTTTCCGGAGCAAGAGGGCAGCCAATTGAAAACTATTATAATAGTTATCCATAAATAAGCTATGGCCGCAGTTCAATCTCCCCGCCATCAATTTCATAACAACATTTCCGGCATGACTGTTGGCCCCCATGTCATCCAAAACACCACAGTACATAAAAAACTTTATAATCAGTCCATGCGGGTCACAAAGGCTGTAAAGCTTTATGCCATACTTATGGCGTTTGCCCTTGATGTATTGCCGAAAGTGAAGTCTTCCCCGCCATAGAACCATCGCTTCGTCAATACAGAGTTTTTTTTGTGGGTAATAAACCTGCATCATTTTGTTGTTGAAGTAATCTATAAGAAATTGAACTTTACTACTCCTGTTGGTAGGGTCCGGTCTCAATTCAAAATTGATGCATCTCAAAATAATCAGAAATCTATCACGGCTCATAAATTTTGGAAAGCAAGACACAAAAAGTTTACTAGTTTTCCAATAATCCTGAAGTCTAGGGTACTGCATGATTCCCATGTGCAGAAGCAGGGCCAGAAAAATTCGTAGTTCTTCTACGGTTATGTCTTTCCAACGAGTGATGCGAGATCCCGGTGTTGTTTTTGGGCCGCAAAAGAATTCAAGGGCGTATGCATTTGTTGCTCGGACAATTTCTTCCAAAAACAAAACGTCCACAAGCAGATTGAAAAAACTCAAAGGGGTTTTTTCCTCAGGCAGTGGCATCAAAAAACCCTCTTGGTAAATGGAATGTCTCTTAGGCCTATAATGTTGTGCGGGCTCCATTGTGGTGGGTTGGTCTCAAAATCGGGGTCCTCGTCCTCTGACTCGTCGGTCTCGTAGGCTAACTCATCTAGATCTTGTTCTTGGGGGTTATTTCCATCGTCTGAATCATATTCGTCCACTAAATCACTGGGACCGGGAGGTAAATCCATTTTGATAACCTAACAAAGCACTATTCACTATTTACAAATATACAATGTTTACACAAACATATGTTTCCATAGAAACGCGCGAATCAAAAACGAACACCGCCAAAAACGAAAGAAAAGTACCTTCTCACGAGCGCGATAGCAACCACCTACATCGGAGAAGTGCTGGCAGCACACTGACGTATCTAAGCAACCACGAAATGGCGGCAACGATCGTGTGCGCGCGCACCCAGGGAATGGCGGCCGCGGCAACGATCGTTGCCGCTCGCACAGAACGTGTTAAATACTATTTGGTTTGGCTTCATAACATAAATTAATAAATAACAATTCAATAAATAACAGTGATAACAAGCAAACAATAAATAAAATTCAACAAATAATTTACCTAAGGAACATTGGATAATATTAACAATAAATAAATTAAAAGTAATATAAATTAACAGTCTTTGAACTTATATTTAAATAATGAATAAATATCACAGTTGGCAATGGCAGACATAAGTTAATAAATACATGCAATCTATGTAGGCCTATATGAGTTTATTGTATAGCGTACACATTTCTTTTATATTCCCCTTGTGAATCATGGAATATATCCACATCCTCAGAAGAAGCAACCATTGCATTATAAGTCCTCATCACCCGGAGCAGAGGCGAATTAGCATGAGCTTGTGTGTTGTGATGAGGTAATGAAAAAGAGATTCTACTCCTACTATTGAAGGCCGGCACACGAAAGCAGAGAGACGCCAAGCATGCGGTGTCATTCACCCCACCCCGAACCAGTTTATATAATACCCCCCGTCGCAGCAGACCTGCGTACTCAGCGAATTTCCAAATTAGTAATATTAATTTTGACCAGCTAAACTTGTAAACAAAATTTCATCACGTGCTCATAAATAGGGAAATAAATGTCCATTCTCCTTAAGATAAATATAGGGAAAGAGTATGCAGGTATGCTGCCATGGGGGACACTAAAAATAGGTTTTAGCACAGAAAAAATTTATTTCGACCATATAAAGCCATATAGTAAGTCTCATCAATATCTGTCCATAAATAAAACAGTTTGCCTATTCTCCATATGATTAACATATGAAAAGAGTATGCAGGTTTGCTGCCATGATAAGTACAAAAACCAAGATTTTTTTACCTTAAATGGATGAATCTCAACCAAATGAAGCTAAATACTAAGTTTCATCCAAAAATATTGGTTAATAAGTGAAATATTAACACATCCCAATTCTCCATAAGATTAACATTGGACCCCCAAAAGACAATGTACTGTATTTAGACTTTGTAATATCTCGGTAACCAATGGAGAATAGAGCAAAGCTTCAAAATACTAAATTGTGTGTTTTTTTTAGCTAAATCCAATGGTCAAAATAAATATTTAAAATTTTTAAATTTACATATGAAAAATGCAAAAAACCCATTTTTGGGGTACAAAACCCCCCAAAACTACCCGTTCCGGTAGGTCGATATGTCTGGTTTTCGAACTCATCCGAATGAACGTAGGATTACACGTCTCTACCAAATTTGGTGTCGATCGGACCGTTTTTACGAGAGTTATCATGCCTAGGGACACATACATATATATATATATATACATATATATATATATATATATATATATATATATATATTTATATATATATATATATATATAAATTTTAATGACTATTATTTTTGGTCTCTGGGCACCTAAAAATGAAAAAGTAACATGGTCCCGGGCTTAGGTCTTACCATGAGAAATACGGTAATAGCTTATTCCCTATGGGAAATTCGCTAAAAACATTAATTCTGATAATTTTCTCCTTGATGCTAGACTCACAAACCCAAACATATCAAGTAGCTCTTTATAAGGTATTAAATATGTATAAAATTTGAAACATTTATAATAAAGATACCTTAGGAATCTTTTCTGCAATTTCTCCAGATCTTTTTCATAAGTAATATGAGATGGATTCCAGATTATTGCATTACATTCAAGCCGTGACCTGACCAAGGCGATATACAAAGATTATCACAAATTTTATCACTATAGTGAGTGTTAATTATTGTTTTTATGTATTGATAGGCCCACACACTAGTTATAGCCTAATAATAGTTTACAATATTCTATGAAAAATAATATTTATCTAGCTAGGGAGATGACAGAATTATGAAATTAAATCCCCACTCCAAAGTACATTGAAAAAGTCATCCATAATCAACTGATCAATTACTTGGAAAATGAAAAACTTTGATCAAATTCCCAACATGGATTTAGATATGGCAGATCCACAACAACAGCCTTGGCAAAACTCTGCGACGACATCAGCAGGATATGGGAAGGAAAGAAGAAAGCTACAGGAATTTTTATAGATGTGGAGAAGGCGTTTTGATAGTCTTGATAGAGAAATCATAATTACCAAACTTGAGAAATTAAATATAACAAACAAAGCGCTACAGTGGCTGAAAGACTATCTTCTAAACCGAAAACAAATTGTCGAAACCGAAACCTTTGTAAACAACTATGAAGTAAAGTTTCGATCACCAATAAAAAGTACATTCCAAGGAATTTCCCAAGGATCAATAATGGGCCCACTACTCTTCTTAATTTTTATAAATTCTTTCCCAGATTGTCTACCTAATGAAACTGCTTGTATTATGTTTGCAGACAATGCAACAATAATTACACCCAGTGATAAAAAAACTCAAAGAATCAAACAAAACCTGTTGTTGAAGACTCAATAGACTCAATAAGACTCAATAAGACTCAATAAGACTTTATTTGCCATTAAATACATTTTGTACAATAGGCTCGTCATACAATAATTGGATACTAATACTAAAATAAATACAAACACAAGCCATGCATGTTCAAAATGCAAGTCCATGCAATGCAAAAACAATAAAAAAAATCATTTCCATGCACAAGCAAGCAAACAAAATCAAACTTGTCACAAAGGAGAAAATGAATCAGGCTTGAGCAACATACCTTGTGTGTGGTAAATTATGGTGTTGTTAGTGGTGTTTGAACTTAATTAGTTGCAATTGTTTTGTCTGCCTGAAAGTATTCTGTGAGATTGTAAAAAGGATTTTGTTGGAGCCATTTCTTCATAACTATGGAAAATTTGGGTTGAGGCAGGTTACGGATTGGAGGAGGACTTACTAAAAATATCAATAATTACATGAATTCAGCAAACTTAACCCACAAATTAACCAACAAAAAACTGTAACAATAGATTTCACCCCAGGACACAATAATCAAACTTCAGAACTCAACTTGACAACCAAATATTTAGGCCTAACTATTGACAACAAGCTAACCTGGAAACATCACATCGAACTGCTCCATAGAAGACTCTCTCAAACCCTATATGCATTAAAACATATCAGGACATTAACGAATAAAGAAATAGCAAAAACTGCTTACCATGCACTCTTTTCCTCACAAATTTGTTATATGGAATAGTAGCTTGGGCATCGACAAGGAAAACAGAAACGCCAAAAATTCTGATCCAACAGAAGAAAGCTATAAGAATACTTGAAGAAGTCGGACCAAAGGAGCACTGCAAGCCACTTTTCATTCAAAATCGAATCCTCACCCTCATCTCCTTGTACCTGATGGAAATTATAATTCTAGTAAAGTCAAACCCCCCTCAACTAAGAACAGAGTGCCATGACTACAATATAAGAAATAAAAAAAAATTATAATGTAAACCAACACACACTAAATAAAACAGGCAAAACCCCAAACTATATGGGAGTCCAAATGTATAATATGAAAGTTCCAGATATTCCAAGCCCAAGCTATCCATAAGCTACCTGGACCAAAGCACCCTGCTCAATCTTATTATGAGGCCAGAAAAAGGAAACAAATAAAACCTCAAAACCGAACATATAGGGAAACTTCAAATCCAATAAGAAAGTCAAAGAGAGAAAGAGAGAAGCGAAGAGCCCAATATGAATATCAGTTGACACAATTCCTTTATTATAATCAAAGAAGAAAAGCGGTGAGGAAAGTGTTAAATGACAACAAACAAGTACAATGCAAAATTGGTATCAGTGATGTTTTTGAATATTTTAATAGCAAACTAAATACAAAAAACCCATGTACTAGAAATGAATATGAAAGCTCATTAACAGTTGAACAAAGATTAGAAACTGACTTTAATTATAATAAAAACTTCACAGCTGAAGATATAATGAGAGCAATGACAAAAATGCGCACCGACACAGCAGCAGGCCCGGATTGAGTGTTGATGAGAACGATAAAAAATAATCAAGTGGCAAAGATATTAGCACATATTACTAATAGAATGCTACAAACCGGGTATGTTCCTAAAACCTTGAGAAAAGCAAGAACTGTTTTAGTATACAAAAGCAAAGACCATAATAACTTAGATAACTGGAGACCGATCTCAGTTACGTCTGTTATTCGATGAACCATTGAACGGGTCATTGATAAAGAGATAAGATAGTATTTAGTCTTGAACGAAAATCAAAGAGGTTTTACAAGCTCACCAGGCTGCCAAATAAACATAAAAATTATTGAAAAAACGCTAGAAAATGCTAAGCAAGAGAAAAAGGATGTTACGATAGTGTTTCTCGATGTTCAGAAAGCTTTTGACAGTGTAGGGCACAGTCACTTGGAAAAAACTATAGTGGCTTCTCCCTACCATGTAAGCTTCAAAACCTCGTAGTAAACTTGTTGTTACATAATGAAACACAAGTACATGTTGGTCTGAATAAAACTAAACCAATAAATTGAGCGAGGAGTATTTCAAGGATCCCCTTTGTCGCCAATTTTGTACAACATTAGTCAGACTTTATATTACAAGAGCTTTCAGAACCTGATGTTGCAAATGAATTTGGTTTCAGACTCCATAGTGAACATAACTGTGTTTCTGTTTTAGGATTTGCAGATGACACTGTATTAGTAGCTAATAGCAAGAGATCTGCAGAAATTTTAACAGATATGGCTATAAATAGATTCAAACAAATAGGATTAAAAATTAATCTAAATAAATCACATGCTATTAGCCTTGAAAAAGGACACATAAGAAAAATTAAGCTAACAGCAAGTAACAAAGAAATTGAATCTATAGACAAAAATGAAAAAATAAAATATCTTGGAGTGAATGTATGTGATGAGATAAAATTTGAGTCTAATGAAATTCTTCAAAAGCTATCAGTAAAACTTAATCAGCTAAGCTCAAGTATTTTACTGAGTGCAGATCAAATGCTGAATATAGTAAACCAATACATTTCCCCGACATTAATTTATCCGTTACAAACAGCTAAACTGACGGCTATCCCGAAGCAGTTTCTCAATGATGGTGACAAACTTATAAGGAGTTGCGTTAAAGAGATTTTGCAATTAGGCTACCTGGTGATGCCCCTAACAGTTTTCTATACTCTGATAAAAGATACAAAAGTTTGGGAATTATGCGAATAGAATGGGAAGCTTAGTATACAACAATTTAATAAATGTATTCTTTTACAAAATTCCAATATTGAGCTTATTCCCTCATCATATGAAAATGAGAAAACCCTCATATTTAGGCTACTCAACCTAAACTATACAGATCTATCAGACTCTCAAAAAGCTAAGTTTAGGGGCAACTATCTAAGGAAAACCCTGAAGGATAGAGAATTTTCAATTTGGGAAAACCACCCCCAAAAAGGTAAAAAAGTTGTACTCTACAAGGAAGTGCCGAGTGCAAACTTCTGGGTATACAGGAAAAATGGTTTATCCTCGTCTGAGTGGAGAGACTGCTTGAAAATGTGCTGCAATGTAGTATCAGTAAGAACTGTGCCGGGCCGTGGCCCCAACACAATCCGTTGCAGACATTGCAACGAGTTTGAATCTCTTGCACATGTGTTGGGGTCTTGCAGGCAAAACGAACTGCTGATAAACAGAAGACATAATGATGTGAGAAAGATAATTGCCAATGAACTTAGGAACCAAAGTTTAGAAGTATATGAAGAAGTGCATTGCATATCAGAGAGCGGAAGTACCCGGCGAGTTGATATATTGGCCATAAACCGAAAAATGAATAAAGGGTGGATAATTGATCCCACAGTACAGTTTGAAGCTTCATCGTCACAACCAAACGAAGTTAATACTGAAAAAAGTCTATTTACGAACCGACAGTGAAGTTTTTTGAGGACCTTTATCAAGTGAAAAACATATCAGTGATTGGACTCCTGTTTGGCTCAAGAGGAACCTTAACTTAAGATTTTATAAACTTTAGAAAAACTTTCAAAATTTCTAAGTCAGTTGAACAAACATTAGTAATATCAATTCTTAAAAATTCAGTTGCAATTTTGAGAAACCACTTATTCAGCAAAAATCAGTTGTAAATTGTTAATTTCAAAGAAATAAATTTGAAAGATGTCTACACATATCATGTAGGCCTATATATGCATCAAAATTATTACAAATCAAAATTTAGCACACATATACTAATTTAAATATAAATAATTTCTTTATTAACTTTTAAATTTAGGCAATTCCCTTTGATATATTTATTACACTTTGTCCAAAGGCAAACCATATATACATGGTAAGTAGACAGCTTTTGTTGTTTACTGCTCTTGCCTGATAAATTAAAATAAATAAATAAAGTATCAACTTTCAAAACAAAACTTAAACAATACCTCTTCGATAGGCCTTACTACAAATTGTATTAATTTATTTAAGAGCATTCTCACTCAAAATAAAAAAAAATAGCGTATACAATATAGGGAAATTCGCAAAAAAAGCTCTGCACACTAACACACACACACACACACACACACACACAAACACAAATCAAGAAACAACCAGAATTTTGACGATTCCCCAGTCTCTGAGGACTGCAGCCGAAGACATCATTGGTAAATGGTAAAATCCACTAAGCAGCGGTTTGTCTAATACCCCAACTTTGACCAATCTCCCACCACCCCTTGGGGGGTGAGTGGGGGTTGAATGCTTTGTGTTGATGCAATCTATCTTTTTTTAGAAATTTTTTGGCTATCTTAGAATTTTTTTAGTGCACAAAAGAAAAATTTAGGAATTTTTTCCTATTTTCTACCCCCTACCGCCCCCATAGATGGAAGGGTTAGATAAGGGTTCAATACATAAGGAATAATATTATATAGGCCTAAGTACTTTCAACATAACTTATTTCAGGCTATATGTAATTTTTTCAGACTTTAGAAACTAAAAAATTATTTTTACCCATAATTTTACCCCCACCCCTAAAAGTAGGGGTGGCTAAGAGTGTGATAGGTAGGCCTAGTTAAAATATTAAAAAGTCATTCATATTCATATGTCAGGCTAATTACGGGTTTTTCCCTCATCCATTTTACAGCTGTTGGCAAATTTCGTATTTTCCCCAACTTTGCCCCCCTCCCACTCCTTGGGGGATGAGTTTACACACAGATGTATGGATACATGAATATGTATATTTGTATATGTACATATACACAAAAATATATGTACAAACATATACAGTACCTATTTATATATTAACAACATAAAATAAAAAAGGATTTTTTTTATATAGTCGTTGCCCGACCTATACTCGGGCTTCGTTTGGAACGGCATTCGCGGCACCCCGAGCTATACTCGGGCATAGGGTTCAATGTGTTAAGAAACTGCACCCGGTTAATAGTTGATCGAAAGTTTTATAAGTCTATAAAAGTAAAATTGCACCAGACTATAATAATTAATAACAACAAACCATCACCTATAAGCCTCGCCACATAACTTGACGAATGAATTTGCACTACTATTGAGTAAAAATCATTGGATAATCAGCTGTTCCATGAAAATTAGCATGTGACGTAGGGTAAATGTTTTTGGAAAAGGGCTGCACTTCCGCAGACGCCCAGTGAAACTATTCAATGAAAATTATCGATCGATTTGAACGATATTTAAACGATTAATTATCGCATCCTATATAAATATTGATTATTCGTAACTCAATGTAGGCCTATCATGTCTGAGTAAATAATTGAAGTAAAACTCTTCGGCAAATATTTTATTGTAACTAAGTTAATTAAAAATTATAAACACCAAACCAGATTAAATTCAACATAATCTACAATCAAAATACTAACAAAAACTAATAACAAAATATCCAACCTTTATAACAACATCATATAACTTAATATGAATCAAACAACACTCCTTTTCAATTACCGGGATATAGGCTTACCTTTTTGTGGCATTTAAAAATGCCAAAATGAATCAGCTCCCGACATTTAAACATTGCTTTTAGAGAGGTATTCAGCTAGGCCTAGATGGTCGGCTATGTTAGATGATTTGAGTCCTGTTTTCAATTACTTTTTATGGCACTCCACATATGACAATTCTATGGTTTGAGTGTTGGCAGATGTTATTGGATCTTTTCAGTACCCGATATTTTCATTCATGAAGTATAGATTCGATTGTACATCTCGATAGTTTTCAATCGATATATTAATTAAATTGTTTGATGATTATCAATCGATAGTTCCACCGGGCGTCTGCGGAAGTGCAGCCTGGAAAAGTACCCCCCTTCGTACCCTCGCCCATACCATCTGTTTTTGGCCATTCGTCAACTTATGTGGCGAGACTTTATAGATTTTTTAGTTTTTATATGTTTGAAATACGCTACTCTTGTAACTTACACCTTAAAGCACAAAATCTTGTAAAGTTATAAATGATGCAAACTGTGCCTACTTGACATTTGTGAACACAAGTTATAGGTTAAAAAATTAAAAGTTGAAACCAAATTGGAATAATTATTTTTAATAGCGTATGGTAATCCAAATAATAACCTACATAATTGGTGTGAATAATTTAAAGTCTGTACTAACTTATGTGATAGATTCGTATATTAGCCTACCTACTATACTTAATAATAAACTACCTAAAAAAAAAAAATAATAACTGCTTAAGATCACATTAACTTTAGGTTTTGTTTCATTATTTGTGTCCTTTTCATATAGAAGGATGATATAACTTATTATTTTTTTTAGGTTGACAACCTGTGTTATTAATGGATAAAGAACTAAATGCACTCCTTCAAGATGAAAGTGAAGACGCTATTCTTGCAAGAATCCAAGAAGAAAGCCTTAGGTAAATGATGTTTAAACAGAGATAAAATGAGCTAATTTAATGAACCAATATTCATGTCTCAATAACTTGTTTCTTATAATCAAACTTAAACATAACAAAACTCAAATTCTTGAAATCAGATTCGAAAACATATTTTCTCCTATAAAAACATAAAATTTGTTGGGAGTGATATAAATTGACAAGGTCATATTTATTAAGTTTTAATCAAAATTTCAAAAGGACGGTAGATTGTAAGAAGACCGAGAGGAAATGTAACAGGAAGAAATATTAAATATTGCATTCTATGGCTGCTTTCAACGTCATATATCGAAGATCGGACATGGAATTACAGCTTTTGATAGTGGCTGATGGCTGAAAAGGTTTTTAACAAACAAAATGATAAGAATTATTATATATGAGTTTAAAGGAGAATTCACTGCATGCCTCTTTTTCATCAAACAACTAAGCATTTTAACTTTGCTACCTAGCTATTAAGATTTTTAAAGTTAGGCCTATCTTAAATGTTATTAAAGAAAGATACCCCCGTCGCAGCAGACCTGCGTACTCAGCGAATTTCCAAATTAGTAGCATTAATTATGACCAGATAATCCTGTAAACCAAAAATCATCACAAGCTCATAAATATGGAAATAAAATGTTTATCTCCTTATGATAAATGTAGGGAAAGAGTATGCAGGTATGCTGCCATGGGGAACACTGAAAGTAGGTTTTTAGCATTAAAAAAATTATTTTAACCATATGAAGCCATACACTAAATTTCATCAATATCTGTCCATTGCTAAAGGAGTTTGCCTATTCTCCATATGATTAACATGGGAAAAGAGTATGCAGGTTTGCTGCCATGATAAGCACAAAAACCAAGATTTTTTACCATAAATGGATGAATCTCAACCAAATGAAGCTGAATACCAAGTTTCATTCAAAAACATTGGTTAATAAGTGAAATATTAACACGTTGGCTACCGAACGTCACACATATGTGACGTAATGTTAAAAGAAAACCTTAAATATAGACCAGCGACACATATATGTGTCGCTCAAGGTGTTTTCAGTGTACCGACGACACATATAAGGGACGCAGTCACGGTTCAGTTAAATGACTCGCCACGCCCATTTGGTCCTTTGAATCGACCTAAAACCTGTTTATCGGTCTATAGGAATGTGTGACACACATGTGTGTCGCTTGGTCTCTGGGTAGGACCTCAATTTGATTTTTTACAGATTTTCAAAGTTGGCCATATGATCTGCTCACATGCTGCCATTAGTGTTTGTTTACTACACATTCCAGATGGCGTTTTTTATTGTGTGACACATTGTCCTGTATATTTTAGTATTTTTTAGTGTAGTAAAACTATTTTTCATTTATTTCCCAGTCATCCAACTCATGACACATATGTGAGACAGTCGGTCTATAGCAAACAAACATAATACAAAATATTACTATAGACCAACGTCACACATATGTGACGCAATAAAAATGCTAAAAGAGTACTGAAATAAATTTTTTTCCCAACTTTTATGAGCAAATATATATGTTACACATCAAGTTATATTTAAATAGACAATAAATATTTAAACAAAATTTTTGGTCTCTGGGTTAGTGTTTGTCCCAATGACTCGGTCTGTGGTGAGAGATCGAGTACTAGGATCGGTCTGCTGGGAAGTCCCGGCGACCCGAATTTCCTACCGTCGGTAGCCAACGTGTTAACACATCCTTATTCTCCATAAGATTAACATTGGAGCCTCAAAATACAACGTACTGTCTTTAGACTTTGTAATATCTCGGTAACCAATAGAGATAGAGCAAAGCTTCAAAATGCTTAATTGTGTGTTTTTTTGAGCTAAATCCAATGGTCAAAATAAAAATTTGAAATTTTTAAAAATTACATATGAAAAATGCAAAAAACCCATTTTTTGGGTACAAAACCCCCCAAAACTACCCCTTCTGATAGGTCGATATTTCTGGTTTATGAACTCATCCGAATAAACGTAGGAATACACATCTCTACCGAATTTGGTGTCAATCGGACCATTTTTACGAGAGTTATCGTGCCTAGGGACACATACATATATATATATATATATATATATATATATATATATAAATTTTAATGACTATTATTTTTGGTCTCTGGGCACCTAAAAACAAAAAAGTAACATGGTCCCAGGCTTAGGTCTTACCATGAGACCTACGGTAATAGCTTATTCCCTACGGGAAATTCGTTAAAACTCCCCAAATCCTCAAAAAACATTCACATGAAACAAAAAGCAATTTGAGTTAGAAAACAGTTATTGCAAATATTCAAAATCTTACATCCTGTAGCATCCGTGGTCCTATTCTCCCAAAGGGATCAGGGAGATTGGATTTGTTATGCTGAGCCTACAAGTAGGATGCAGGAAGAATTTATGATGTTACGCATTTAAAACTCGATTGAACTGGGGGGAGTGGTTCTCAAACTAAGTGATATCATAAAAGCAGTGAGAAAACAAATAGAGATTGAGTTTTGTTTTGAATTCTGAGACTCTGTCAATATTCTGTAAGGACTCTGGTGGGCACTGGAAGAGTTTAAGAGCTGCGTACTTTGGATTTTGCTCAAAGAGGGACAACCTGCGGTACTCTGCATAATCATTGTGACACGTTGAGTAATTATGCATTTTTTGTGGGGTTTTTATATTTTGACCCTTATTAATGAGGAGTTTGTATATGTAAAGAGAAGGGACGGTCATCAGCCACTATTGAAGAAAAGCTTACTTACAGCTGGGCTGAGAGGGAAGGCTCAGGATAGCTCTGATGGTCTTTTTTTGCAGCTTAAAATATATTCAAGCTTCCCTTTTATACTACCCCACAAAACAATAGAGTACCATCCCTAATAGCTTTCTCAAACAAACCAAAATAAACAAGTTAGTGACAAATTACCAAAGGAAACTATTCTACGTATTACAAATAGATGTATGGAAAGGGACCTTTCCAGATTGTGTACGGTACTTGAATGTACCATTTAAGGTTTTCATCCAGCTCCACTCCCAGCAGCCTTGCACTCCTTTGCTGAGAGAGCTTCGTTGCCCCAAGTGTCATTTCCTGAGCTCTAAATGCTCCTGACCATTGTTTCTGTTGAGTTTGAAAACAAAGATAGCCAATTTTGTCCGAATTCAAAACCAGACAGTTTTGAAGAACAAGCAGGAATATATATTATTATGTGTACAAATGTAAGAGTCTCACTACGAGATCCTTGCACTTTTCGCAAAAAACCGGGGATCTTGCTCGGCACTCAATTTACATCAACGGGGAGTCTCGCTACAAGACACACGGCACTAAAAGGTATTCAACCAATCCTGAATACCATCCCATGACTTCAGAGGAGCCACCCGGCGCTTTCAATAAATGGATTACCATGCTAATTATTTTATGGTATTGTGGCCTGTGTTTTTAAACTTTTGATGGCATCCATTGGACAGAAAGGTCTGCACCTTTTTATGATACTCGATATAACAGATAACATTGAAACCTATATCACACTAGTTGTCAACAAGGAACTGTTGACTGAGGTTTTTAAACTACTGAATTTTTAAACTATTACTGAGGCTTTTAACACGTTGAGTGCGGTTTATGATTAATATTGCTTACGCCAGTGGCTGAAGTATAATAATTAATTATTCACCAAGTAAACTATATGAATGCATCCAAAATGTCATCATAAGATCGCCAGGCCTCCATTTTGGTTATTATTTGTGACGTCACTTCCAGTACATCATATATTTGCTATACAGGTAATTTTCCAAAATTGTCTAATAATAGCCAACTGTATATCTATGCAGACGATGTCAATGTAAAACTCTCTGGATACTCAGAAAATGAGTTAGAAACCAATTCTAAAACTGACTTGGATTTATTAACTAATTATTTTAATGATAAACAGCTTTTACTTAATCTAGTTAAAACCAAATTCATTACATTCGAGACACGGCAAACTAAAATGCACATTAATCCAAAGATTGAAATTAACAAGAAAGTTATAAGTGTAGTGGATCATATAAAGTTTTTAGGGTTGGAAATTGATAAAAACCTGTCTTGGAATTCACATGCTGAAACAGTGATCTCTAAAATATCTTCCGGAATTTTTGCATTGTCTAGATTAAAAAAATTCCTGGATCTCGATTCTTTGAAAAACGTCTACTTTGCATACATCCATTCAATAATATGTTTTGGAATATCATTATATGGATCCACATCTAAAAGTAACCTTGACACAATTTTAAAACTACAGAAGAAAGCCATTCGTATAATTTTAAATCTTAAACCAAGAAATTCGGTAAAGGAACATTTTGTGTCTCTAAATATAATGACCGTATATGGAATTTATATATTTGAAACCATTTTATCATTGGGAAAAAAATCAAACGATTTAAAATTTGTTGGGGACAACCACAACTATAACACCAGAAACAGAGGAGAAATAGCTCTTGAATCCCACAGGTTAGAACTATATACAAAAAAACCCACACATATTGGTTCAAAATTTTACAATAAAATTCCAAAAAATATACAATCTGCAAATAGCCAATATGAGTTTAAGAAAAAATTCTTGTCAGCAAAGCCTTATATTCCTTTGAAGAATTTGTTTAAAGGCAGTTTCTTAATTATTTATTATTAACCATAACTGTATAGAACCTTCTTTTCCTCTTTTTTATTTTTTATTTAGAAGTAAGACAACTTTTGACACCATTCATTTATACTGCTGTAAATGTATATAAATTGAATAAAGATGTTTTGAATTGAATTGAATTGAATTGAATCAATTGATGTAGTCCGCCGGTGGCGCTGGTCGCGTGAGTCACCGCAAGGCATTTATGAGTGGCTAAAATATAATAACTGATTATACACCGAGTAAATAAGAGGAATGCATAAAACTATTATCTGAGGATCGCCAGGACTCCAATTTTATCATTATTGATGACATCACTTCCGGTACATCTATTGATGTAGTCCGCCGGTGGCACCGGTCGCGAAAGTCACCACGAGGATAAAGTAGTCCGTTTACTACCACAACTGTTTCTAACGATCCACAAACTTGTTTTTTGACACAACAAGTACTAAAAATAATAGAATAGAAAAATAAATGAAAAATAAAAACAATTATACACACCAGACAAAAGTATGAAGTTACCACGGTACCGTCCTGAACAGAAACCCTGGAACGGAAAACTATACGCGCCAAAATGGACCTGTGTACTGGCACGACAGGCGGCAAAGGGATAAAACGATCCCGGACAATGGCTGAGCTCATACTGAAATAATAAATTGGGAGTGGCACGACTACATCAATAGCTGTAGGCCGCCAGTAGGGCTTGCGCCGCACTACATCAATAGCTGTAGTCCGCACTCAACGTGTTAAACTACTGAGGTTTTTAAACTACTAAATTAGTAATAAATGAGTTTTGAATTGTCCTATAGTTATTTTATTTTTTAATAAAATTATTTTTAACTTTTTCAGATACTTCAATGAAGTTGAACTCCCTCGTCGAGTTGCTGAACAGAAAGAAGAAGAAAAGAAAAAAAGATCTGATCAAAGCAAACAGGTTGATTTGGAACCTCAGCCTCATTGTTCAAAAAAGATTGATTGTAGGTCAGTATTCATCTCCATCCTTCTAAAAAGAGTATAATAACCCCCCCCCCCCCCCCAACAGCAGACCTGCATACTCAGAGAATTTCCAAATTATTAATATTAATTATGACTAGATGAACCTGTAAACAAAATTTCATCACGTGATCATAAATATGGAAATAAATGTCTACTCTCCTTATGATAAATATAGGGAAAGAGTATGCAGGTATGCTGCCGTGGGGAACACTAAAAGTAGATTTTAAGCATATAAAAAATTTATTTGGACCATATTAAGCCATATACTAAGTTAAGTTTCATCAATATCTGTCCATAAAAGAAAGAGTTTGCTTATTCTCCATATGATTAACATGGGTAAAGAGTATCCAAGAATATTGGTTAATCAGTGAAATATTAACGCATCCTTATTTTCCATTTGGGGCTCCAATGTTAATATTGGAGCCCCAAAATACAATGTACTGTCTTTTTTTATAATTACATTGGAAGCTCTATTAATATTGACCAACCTCGGATCAACCGCCCATCGGATTAACCGACAGTTTCCCAGAAATATACCAAAATCTAATCCAATGATAGTGATCTAAAAGCAACTTTCATGTTTCAACAGATCAATCATACGTTTTGTAGCAAGTCAAATTTAACCCGGTTGCTCTCCATATTTCGTACAGGCATTGTTAAATGTGCTAACTATGTTTGCTAACTTTGTTATTTAACAAATTTTGATACCATAACTGTATGTTTAATTTATTAACTTATTGATTGTGTTAGGAACAATTAACTGCATTGCAACAATATTTAATATTTTTCACTTGTTTAAGTGAGTTAACACGTATTTCTGGTATTATTCGGTTCAACCAACCTTTTTCATTATCCGACTATAGTCTGGTCCTGTAGGAGTTGGTTAAGAGAGCTTCTACTGTACGTATGAAAAATGTGAAAACCCCATTTTTGGGGTACAAAACCCACCAAAACTCCCCTTTCCGGCAGGTCGATATATCGTTTGCTAACTAATTCGAATAAAGGTAGGATGACACATCTCTACAAAATTTGGTCTCGATCAGACCATTTTTACAAGAGTTATCATGTCTAGGGACACATATATACATTTGTATATACATATATAAATTTTAATGACTATTATTTTTGGTCTCTGGGCACCTCAAAACAAAAAAGTAACACAGTCCCGGGCTTAGGTCTTACCATGAGACCTACAGTAATAGCTTATTCTCTATGGGAAATTCATTAAAGGTAAGTAGTTTTTTTAATAAGGATTTAGGGAAAAAATAAAGATTAAAGATGAGGGTTTGTGATTGGGCATAAGATTATGATTATGTGATTCAGCTTTATGATTGTATCCATAAGATTATTTATATTGTGTATGACTCAAAATTTGGCCCCTCCTAATGTCACCTGCAGCTTGTGCCAATACATTTCTCTTGATCTCAACTCATTGCCACATTGAACACTTATATGCCTAAGAACACAAATAACTATTGCTGAAAACTCTGACATTGCCTTGTAAACGTAGCGTGTTTATGCACATATCATATACGATAACTTTCTTAGTAAAAAACAAACAACATTTTTGAAATTATCGTACAACTTTTTTAGCGACACAACCTCTTCAACCCCAGTCAAGGAGGTGTTCTTCAAAGCACCAGGTCAAGGTGCTGATGGTTTCCACTTGTCTGCAGGAGAAACTTATGTCTATCCAACCAACTACCCTGTGCGGGAGTACCAGAAAAACATCATTCACTCAGCTCTGTTCCATAACACACTCGTCAGTTTACCCACTGGTAATGCTAAAATAATGAATAGTTTCTTATTTATGTAGGTCTATAATTCTCAAAAGTTTTTTTTTTCATAACTATTGTATTGTTGCTTGAAATCGATCAATTTAATTTTGGCTATCACATGTCATTCTAAACATGTTATGTTTAGTTCTAAATCAATTACAACTGACCAATGCAATATTGTGATTATCAGTAATCACCCAAAACTACACTTTTTTACAGCTGTACATTAACAGATGTTTAAAATGATCAACCCAATCCCAATGTTATTCTAATGGGAAATCTAAAATTTCTATGATGGATAGCACCTGTATCATTGACTTTGTACACTACGTGAGTAGACTTCTCATAGCATAGGCGTGTGTGAAGCATATTGTCGGAGGTGCGATCTAGTGCGGCGTCCATCGAAGTACACGTAACATATGATTGATAAATCAGTATTACCACTCTTTTCAACCAAGGATGAAACATTTTACTACTGAAAGTTATGTTTATGTTTTGGTTAAGTGTTTTTGCAGCACTGTAAATTCAGCTGAATAATAACAACATCGATGGCAGCGACTCTGGTGCGGCGTCCACCGAACTTCAAAATTTCTGCCTCAAACTAAATGCATTGGATGAGAGGTCTATTCACGTTAGTGTACATAGTCAATGCCTGTATACTTGCAGCTGTGGTCCAAATAGTCAAATTCTTTTCAATTTTGGCAGAAACAAACACAGATCAAGCTATATCCGACACCAAAAACTAAAATCAGTGTAAAATTTCAGGAAGAGTTCCAATTGAAAAAAAACCTTATCGTATTAAATAAGTCTAGATAACCATCCTACATTTGTTATAAACACTCAAAACCACATCGTTTTTTTCTTTAAAATTGAATCATATGTAAGCCATTATGAATGTTTTATATGCAATAGTTAGATGAACCTTTGAAATGTCTTTGGTCTTTACTGAAAAAATTTCATTAATTTCTTAGGTCTCGGAAAAACATTTATAGCAGCTGTAGTGATGTACAACTACTACCGATGGTTCCCTCAGGGCAAGATTGTGTTCATGGCACCCACCAGACCTCTAGTTGCGCAGCAGATAAGAGCTTGCCATGACATCATGGCTATTCCTATTAAAGACACCATAGAAATGACAGGTAAAACTTATTATTATGGTGTGAGAGGCACATGTAAAATTCATTCATATTAGTTTTCCATTACTGTAACTAAGCCAGGCCTATGATGGAAAAGCAATTCTTCTTCGTTGAATATGTAACAACGTGTGTTTCAGTAAAATTTTTGTTAATATTATTTGTATTGAATATTTCATGCAATATTGAGAGTGAATGATGCATTATTATTGGGTTATAAGAAAAATGGTACTTTTTAGCAGTGGTGTCATGGCAATTTTTGCAGTGGCGGAACGGTGCACCTGGCCCAGAACTGAGGTATTTGGCGGCCTACAAACCCCCCCCCCCCCCAAACAACACGTGGCAGAAATGTTTCTTTTATGATTTGAAACTGCCCAATGTAGTGTTTTTAATTTTTTAAAAGCTTTTTGAGGTTTTATTCATGCTCTGCTAGCTTGAGTAAAAACTTACATATTTAGTACATTGAAATACTGCAGAAATAATACAGACATACCCACACGAATATTATTTATTACCGACAAATATTCTTTGTTTTATAGTGTATTTAAGGTTAGGATAAAAAATAAATATAAATATGGCAAACACTTATAATCCTATTGTATACAAATGTATATTTAATGAAATAAAGGATTGTCTATTGTCTATTGTCAATGCTGTTAAACAAATAAAAACCATTGATTTACAAATATTTTTCGTATATAAAAGGCTTTATTTCATATATTATAGTTCATGAAACATTGTTTCCAAATAAAGTACAATTCATAGGTCGTACAGTTAATAGTGGTGTGAGGTCTTAAGCAGACATACTACAGTAAAACACATAAGCACGCCAAAGTAGTCCGATGAGAGTGTGGTGTTGCCAAATCGTGCTTTACTGTACCGTACCATATAATCATTCATAGTGACGTGTAGCAGACTAAATCTGACACGTGATTGTTAATAAAAACTGACAACAATGTTAGATAAGGGTGGTGATGGGGGAATCAGCTATTCAAGACTCCATCGGACTACTTTCATACTCTAGACATCACTGGGCAAACGACGTTAGCCTACTCCGAGTGCATAATTGCTAACTTTGAAGACATTCCTGATCCGCAGTAGGCTATACGTGGTTCTTTAGATAACTCGCGTTCTGTTTACTCATTTTGAAGTGGCGTAGTTCGCCAGATTTTGGCAACTTTTATGTTATATTCATTCTTGTTATAGGTAACTATATTTTAATACACAAAATTATTTTTAGTTCTCTTTTGTATAGCATTATGTTTTGTCTGCATGGAGAAATATTTCTTTATTTACAAATACATTTTTTATAACAATTTTTTTTCAAATTTCCATTTTTGTTTAAAACCAGTGCCGGAACGTCGTTCCGGCGCGTTCCGGCACCATGACACCCCTGCTTTTTTGCCAAATAGGCACCACTAGTTTATAGCGCACTGCAGACTGTGGTTAGGTTATTTATTTAAAATCATTCAGTATGCCAGAAATATTTCACTAAGTCTATTTGAAATCGAGTAACATTGTAGCGAGATGTCATACGTTCGGCCTTCCGGACAGCTATAAACCGGCAAAGGTCAGATAACTGATGGGATTTTTTACAGACACAATTGACTTACCGTGTGATTATGTGATAATCTTCACTTTTAAAGTTTTTATGACATATTGAACAATTAAACATCTAACTGAGCCATTTTAGCAGCTGTAAACTGGCTATCTGGCATGTAGTGGGCCAAAAAGTATTACAGGCCAGGATGATTTGTTGAAATTGTCGCAGACGTGGCTGCCTTTTGGGAATCGAAACTAAAAAAATTCAAAATAATTGCAGTATATATAATTTTCAAACTCTGTTTATTAAACAATTTTATTCCAAAATATGTGTTTTTCTATATGTCATTTAAAAATAACCCTAAAAAACTATTGGTGATGATACAACCACCCTTTTGGCCAGGGGTGGAAGGGGGTACTCAGCTTGGCTGTAAGAGGGCTGAAATCGAATAAAACTCGGCGGAACGCACTAACGACAAATTTATTGAACCACCCAAAAATAAAAACACAAAACTCTACAAAACTTCAATATTACAAATTACGTTCCCTACTCTAAACAAGACCCCGGGTCGTCTCGCACCGGTCCCTGTAGCCGCGCCGCGGTCGCCCGACTTCCGCGTGATCCTCCTCGACACGACTCTCGCCGCTGACTGCCTGCGGGCGTCGCTGTCCGTCTCCACCGCTGTAGCTCCAGGCGGTTGGTGGGGAGGGGAGGGTAGTGTCGTCGGTGTCACAAGACGTGGGCGATATGGGGCCCCACGTCACACTCCCCCTGCTTAAAGTCCTGCCAGGGTGTGGAAGGTTCGTCCCTGGTACCCCTCTGCTCCGTTGTCGGAATGGTCCATGGCCGCCACTGCGGCAGCCTCCCTCAGGGAGGGCGATGCTGCTGTTCCTCTCTGGACGACGATGTAGCCATTGGTCGGACTCCTCATGGCGTCGATGGTGTACACTGGGTCTACAACGGGTCGCTGTCATCACTGGCTGCTGCTACTGTCTGTCGTCACTGGGTTGCACACGCTGTCGTCTCTGGCTACTGCTTCTGTCTGTCGTCACTGGGTTGCACACGCTGTCTTCCCTGGCTACTGCTACTGTCTGTCATCACTGGGTTCACTGTACGGTCAATGGGGAAGTCGCTCTGCCAACAAGTCTGCATTCCCGCTGGGATAAGAAGACAAATGTTCGTCTTGATTAATTCAGGGGAGTGTTGATCAGTCTTCAGACACGCACTGCACTAATTCTGACGGCAACTGTTCCTTATCAGTCTGTTATCATCGTAGAGCAGTCTCTCATACTCCAGTGTTGTCGTTTCGTTCGGGGTACTCGACTTGCCGGGGCCTTGCCCTATTTAACTACATATCCAGGGGCTGCTCTAACAAATAGTCACGCTCGCACTTTTAAATGACACTAAAGATTTTGATTTGCTATTACAGAAACATTCAAAATTGTTACTAAGCTCAATACAAATATACATTTTGACATTAATAATATTCGTTAACTTATTTGATTTAGTTTGACTTTAATCGTTCTTGTGCGAGCCCTATCGGAGCCTACTCTACCTACTCTAAAGCCTACCTTACATCTGGGTACCCATTTCCTTAGGCACTTAATCTATGTACAGCCAAAATAAAAGGTTACAGTTATTTAACATTTACATACAACAGGGCATACATTTTAAGCATGAGGTAAAAAATAAAATTAAAACATTTCAAGGTTACATTCGTGCATTGAGTACAATATTACAACTAAGCAAACACGTCATCTTATATTAGCTATATTTACAATTTATTATATCGCTATTAAGTATCAATATACGATATCAAGCATTAAATATTTACCGAAATAATAATTTATTGATACCAAAATATTACATAACCCTTATTTCTGTAATAGAATTTATCCTACGGTACAAAAGTCACTTTCCAAAGACTCAAAATTAAAACTCATTGATTACAACTCTATTTAATTTTACCCATTCAATATGTTCTAAAGTTTTAACAAATATTACTCTAAGTCAAACTTATATGCATTCTCTATATTTATTCATAGATTTTAGTTCATGTAGCCTCTCTTTTCTAGAACTCTAGCAAACTAAGTGCTGGCTAGTTGCTGACACAATCAGTCAGCACGACTAGCAGGAACTTTGCTATCGTGTTGCGCGCCTGCCGCGCACTTGGGCCCTGCCTACGTGACAAGTTTCGCTGACTGTGCGGCATCCCACATCCGGCCTGCCTCGAGTTTCTGCCCCGTGACATGTGTGTGACTCCAAGCAACCTGAATTTACTAGGCATCTTTACAAGTGTAATATTTGACACAAATACATTCTGATATTCAAATACAAATACATTTCTGATTTCGACAAATAAATGACATGAGCAATTAAACTTTTCTTTATATATATTACACACTACAATACATTTAAATATCATATATTTTACCAAGATATTTACAGTAATTGATAAAGGCATTTGTCTTTGGGTACATTAATGTCATCGGCAATTATTTAACGACAGTAAAGAGCACTAAAATACTACGATTATCATTAACAGTGAAATATTGAACATGAAAATATTACTCGCAAAAGCAATTAACATAAAAATATTGGACATTAAAACAATATTATTAAAATGATATTACGCTTTTTTTTATATTTAAAATACAACATTTTGTTCTATTAAAACTCCTTGAGATTAAAATAAAGCCATCCTTTATTACTTAGCACTACCCTACATTTTCCCCTCACGTGAGGCAACAGATACTTTCATGTTTATTTAGTTTATCCAACATCTCTCCTTGTCACACTCATATTGCGTCATTCCTTTATTATCAGTTCACTCATCTGTCTCAATCGTCTCACCCACACATCAGTCACACGTCTGTCACTCATCTGTCATACTTCTGTGGCCACAGAAATCATTCATTATTCTCACGTACACAAACATTCACACGGACACAAACAGTGTATACACCATGATTCACTTGTCTTGTCTCTATCTGCTCCAAGCTGCGTCTATGACGGCTCACCTATTAACAATACATGATTATTTCTTACAATAGGACTCTGTCCTCACCATCGTGACTCAGTCGTGCGCGTGCGGCCCTTATCCCGGCCCCGTCAGCTGTTCGCTGCTCTGCGCCGCTACGTCCTTGGCGACACGTTTCAAGACACAATACAATATTTAAACCTGCGAATTTATTTAGTACACCAAAGTCCTTTATAATTTTAAATACCTATTACACTACACTTCGTTACTTCCCAACATACGTTATGCTCAAATAAATCTTAACACAACATAATGATCATTACTTCATTGAGACGAAATTACAGTTATTTACAGCACACATTAATCTACATCATTATTATTTTATATAAACCATCAGACCTCGTTATTCTTATTCGTACCCCTGTTATCTTGTCACATTGGAATTTATAACACTACAAGTATATACTATGACATCGTGTTTGACGTCATTTCCTTTGAAGAGAGCCTCCCGCTGCTGCCACCGTCACGCGTCGGGGCCTTGACCTCCAGCTGTCAGCTGATCTGCCTCTATCTCTCTCGCTCTGCTTTGCTGCTCTGCTCTCTGAGCTTAAACATTTTTTACACCATTATGCTCTTTGAGCTTTTATTACATTGCTATGCCAGACAAATTATTTCAATATACGAAAGAATATACCCTTCAAAATAATTCCACATGTCCCTATAAAATTTACAATGCCTTAAAATTAATTACTTACATTAAATTCTCCTTGTTTTTCTTAACAATCATAGCTAAGCTTTTTACCACATTTCTCCTTACCGCTGTGTATGCATACTTATTGTACAGGGCTTCCGGGCTCACCCGCTGTTCTTGTCCCACCACTCGAGTGTGATACGGAGTTCTTTACCGTCAACCTCTGTCAGTGGCATGCCCTTGGGGAGTCCGTCATCTGGTCCGTCTTGGCGGGTCGCCGATCTAGCAGCGTCAGCGCAACCTTTCCTCGCTCGACACACGCTCCTTATTTTAAGCACCCCGTACCATACACAGATGAAAATACACATTATTATTACACAATATATTATATCTGATAAGATCTGATCTTTTACTGTAAGCGCATCTCCCACTCCTGCCTGGGCTGGAACTCCGATACCGAAACCTATTAATTGGGGGTTTCTGAACACAATAACACTTACAATGGCTACATAAACCACCTGAATGACCGCCGCAAGTGTAGCAACGATATCACGATTAGTGCCTGGAAATATTAAATTCAATGAACGAGCGTGAGGGCGATTATTACCTGCAAAGCTTAAATTCCAGTGTGGCACCTGCTTAGGCCACTCTACGTCCAAACACTCGTCCAGGGTGTGGAAGGTGTTGGTAACTTTGCTACTGAAAGAGGATATTTTTAAGGATTTCAATTTCGCCCAGGGCGCTGGCAACACATGTACTACCGCTGCATCTTCCGGTGTTTTTCCACAAGGGTATGACTCTGTAACCAACATTTGTGAAGCATGATGTAAATTACAATCACAGGGAACCTTGACCTCCAAAGCGCCTATCTTACCACTTCCGGAGAGGGTAAATGTTCTGTTTTCGCTGTACCTACATGTTAAGTCCAATGATCCGGAAACGTGTGTGACGACATATTGATCCTCGTCGACTTGATTTATTAGAGCGGCATTCCCTGCAACACAGGAAAATATACACACGGAGCTCAACTGTTGAATGGTCGCTCCTTCGAATATTTTTCGCGGGCATAGGGATCCAGATATGATGTCCCCATTGTACCTCGGGATGTAGCACAAAGGGTTTCGGTGTGGCTGGCAGTTTTCTACTTCCTGACCTTGAATTATGATTAGTTTATCCCCGTTCTCTGCTACGATTACTTTTTCGTTCTGTAACACACATGTATTATTTTCCCACGCAAACGGGACTGTCAGCAGGTTGTAAACCCGCCATTGTGAATCACGTCTCCTAATTGGAATTTTTACATTAACTATTATACCATTTTCGGAAATTATACAATCTGCAATCTCTAACTTTAGGTAAGTAGTTACCTCTTTAGCTGGGATAGCCAGTTCGTATCCATCCTGGCCAATGGCTTCGGCTAAGTTTTCCAAGTCTAATTTTAATTGTTTTACAGTTACAATGGAGTTGGGGAGCTTCCGCTCTCTACATTGACTAAGGACCTCTAATTTAGTGATCAGTTGGATTGTCTGGAACTGCCGCGTAACGTGATGCACACCCATCTGTAATAAACTGTAACTTTTGAAATCTGCTCTCTTTTCCTCAGTGAATTGCTGTTTCTGGAAACGATCAATTAGTTTGGTTACATTTACACCGGCATCGATTATTTGAGCGAAAGTCTTCGCTGCCTCCTCACTGTAATTTTTCATATTATTATTTATTCCCTCGATTTCTTCATACGCCTCGTCCACCTGTTGTGCCAGTTCCTGCTCAAATTTTGACATATTTTCCTGGTTGGTTACGAGAGGTTTCAGCTGTCGCTCCGTGATAACTCCACAGCACCAATGAGCAAGTTTTCCTACAAAGTTTACGCTGCGTTTACTCCTTCCGTCCCTTTTCTGGTTTCCCGCATCCAGACTGGCGTTCAAGTCTAGGCTACAAAACCATTTACACCCATTTAGATATGTAAGAATGTCATTAATTAAGGGGAGCGGATATTTATCATCTTGTAGATGCTGGTTCAGCTGCCGATAGTTTACGCAGAATCGCCACTCACCGTTCTTCTTCTTTACGAGCACCACTGGCGACGCGAAACTACTACTACTGCTGCGTATCACCCCGTTCTTTTCCATCTCGGCTATCTGGGTTCGCAGTATTTCCCGCTCGACGTGTGAGACTCTGTAGGGTGGTTGGTGGACGGTAACATCATCCTTCAAGTTGATTTCCAACTCGCACACGTTGGTCCTGCCAATTTGACTCGTATTCCAAGCGAAACAATCGCTGAAGTTCCTTAACAGATCCTTAATTTCGTTGCGCTGCTGGTCGGAGATCCGTGGACTGATGTTCAGCTTGTCCTCATGGAATTCTTGGGTGTGGTGAAGTTCAATGTGTAGGTCTTGACCCCTCTCCTCCTGGATATCCTCGGCTTCGTACACTTCCCCTATGGCGTCCCCTCTCTTTATGGTTTTGCTTTTGTCGCTGAAATTAACTAACAGCACCTCTTCTGGAGTCTGCCTGTCGGCCAGACCATACGGCATTATTAGGTGTTTATCTTTGAATAGCTCCCGCACGGGCTCCATTACGCCTTTTTCCGGTAGTCGACCTTCATATTTTATTCTTAGGAGTCTCTGCCCTCGTGGGGGTACCTGTACGCAATCATCACTGACCACTCTCGTAGAGGGTGCACTCTCCTCGAATTGGATATGTTTCAACCAGGTTGAGTCAGGCGGTGGTCCTATGTACTTCGCATCTCTCTCCTGGCTATTGAATCCTACCTCTAATCGTGTCCCACCTGCAGTCGTGAATCGAACGGCTCGTCGGACAAAACTGATTTCAGTCTTATACTTAAGGTGGAAGTCGTTTCCCAATATGCAACAGTTTCCTACTCCTCTTGCTACAAAAACTGGAAACCTCAATATGTACTGTCCTATCTCTAGTGTGATGTCTGTTCGTCCAATGATCAGTACGGGCTCGTCCGTTGCAGTTTTCATGTCGACTCCTTGAACCGGCTTAATCCTCTCTCTAGAATTTACAAGTAAATTTTCGTCGACGCAACTTACACAGGCTCCAGTGTCGATAATTACTAAGGTTGGTTTTTGATTTAATAGCGCTCTGATTTCTAACACACCGATGGTTCTTATGCTACTGGTTACACCCGCTCTTGGTGTAGTGTCCTCTGCTCTGCGGTCTCTCGGTCCTGACGACTTGGGATCACCTTCCCTGTGGTACTGCCTCCAGGTGTCGTGCCACTCCTCCTGTTCATGAGCTTGGCACAGCGTGGCTAACCTTGGTGGGGTTGTTCGTCCGTCCTTCCTTGGATTTGGGAAGTTTTGTAGACGAGGAGCGCTGCCTTCCCTGTCCAGTGCCCCTCTTGGTCGTTTCCCGCCGCGTTGCTCCTGCATGCTACCGCATAGTGCCCGGGTCTGTTACACTTGTAGCAAATAACACGCCCATCACTAGTCCTTCCGCGTGACATCCCTCTGAAGTCGCCTCTTCCTCGTCCTCTGTATGGCAACCGCCCGTCTTGGTCTATCTGATCCCTCGTTCGGTCAATCCCCTCTGTCCTGTAGCCTCGTGACTGAGATTCCAGAAGTCTCATGCTAACTTTGGCGAATTCTGTCGCCAGGTTCTCTATTTTACTCTCCAGAGAGCTGGTCGCAGCAAGATTTGACGTGGTTGGATTAGCCGCTCCTGCACAGCCGGGATTCGTCGGAGAATCTGCCATTAGGTGGTCAACCCGTTGGCCAGCCATATATCTTGCCGTCTGCACCTTTCTTATGTTTTTCAACAGATCTTCTAACGTATCGTTGTTCATAACCATTACTTTTTCGAGCAAGGACGGCTTAAGACCTCGCAGTACATGCTTAATTTTGCTTCTCTCATTCATGGTGTCGTCGACCTTTGTGCATAAATTTATTACGTCTTGCACGTAAGCTTCGACGGGTTCGTTCTCCCCTTGCATTCTCATTCGCAGGCGGTATTCCTGTTGCTCGTCATACGCAATAGTCTGGAACGCCTCTCCCAGCCCGGTCTTGACGCCTTCCCAAGTCAAATTCGCGCCCTGAGCTTTTTCAGCATTCTCAAACCACTTGAGGGCCGCGCCTTCGAGGAAACAGGGGATTACTACGAGCTTACGGGCGTCATTCCACCCATTTGCCCTTGCCGCTCTTTCAATTTTGTTAGGTAATCCTCGATGTCTTCTTCAAAGGATCCCCTGAATTTGCTGGGTGTGATTAAGGTCCTGGGCTCTGCCATCTCTCTTTCGTGGTTTTCCACTGGTTCTTGTAGGTCCTCCAAAGAGTCGTCGAACTCCGTTCCCGACTCCTCGTGGTCGTCAGCAGTCTCCAAGTCGATGGTCTCCACTTGTTGGGCCAGCTCCCCGAGGTCCCCTTCTTCTTCGCCTTCTCCGCCCACACCTTGGTCAGGCTCCACAGACTCACTCCGGTCGGCACCTCTCTCCTGACGGCTTTGACTCCTAGTCTTCACTGTAATCCTAACACTGGGATTCATAATCCGCCCATGTTCCTACGTCTGTTCCACACATCGACCCCTAATCTTAGTCTGTGTAAGATCGACTTAATCTTAATAAACAAAATATTAATAAAACCACAAATCTTATACTACTAATGTCCTGAAAAGAATCTGATTAGTAGAAGTATACCAGGATCTCCACTACTTCCGACTGAAAGAAGCAAAAGAAAACACAAAGACTATACACACTATTACTACCTCATGAAATAAATACGATAACTGCATGAATACACAAAATTAAATAAATATTAATAAATCTTCACCCCTGGCTTAATTCTAGTTCCTTATTCCATAGCTTCAGTAGAGCTTCTGTCGTTCGAGGAGTTTGTCCTGATACAAGCCATTCATAACTCGCTTTCTCTTTATTAACAAAATAAAAATAAAAATCAACTATACACAATAACAGATTACATTTACAACAAGAAACAAACAGGATCGATCAATTATTACACTAAATTAATATTTGAATGGCTTATACTGCCCCTCCTCTACCTGTACCTGAACGACACCAGCTTTACCAAATTATTCTAACTTAACTAAATACACAGAGAATAACAAAAACTAATCAAAACCTTTTTTTTCTAGAAAAACTTCAAAACTCTCTTTATCTTAATCAAATCTACAAAATCTATTAGGCCTCCGCCCTAGAAAAATTAGTCACTTCGAACTGAGTTCTAAGAAACAAATATTTTCACTTTACCTTAACACAACCGTGACCTCCGGGATCGTACTCCGTCTCAGGATCTGCAATCACCTCAGGATACCCGGCGCAATCCACCAGATGATACAACCACCCTTTTGGCCAGGGTGGAAGGGGGTACTCAGCTTGGCTGTAAGAGGGCTGAAATCGAATAAAACTCGGCGGAACGCACTAACGACAAATTTATTGAACCACCCAAAAATAAAAACACAAAACTCTACAAAACTTCAATATTACAAATTACGTTCCCTACTCTAAACAAGACCCCGGGTCGTCTCGCACCGGTCCCTGTAGCCGCGCCGCGGTCGCCCGACTTCCGCGTGATCCTCCTCGACACGCCTCTCGCCGCTGACTGCCTGCGGGCGTCGCTGACTGCCTGCGGGCGTCGCTGTCCGTCTCCACCGCTGTAGCTCCAGGCGGTTGGTGGGGAGGGGAGGGTAGTGTCGTCGGTGTCACAAGACGTGGGCGATATGGGGCCCCACGTCACAGTACCATATCACACAGCAAATAAGTACCAGATGAGCTCCCCTGTTCTCACTAATTATCGTTGTAAATGGTCATAGTGTATAAGACAGTCAAAAACACATACTCTTTTCAATCAGAAGCATTAAACTAAACTGCTATGTACCAAGCAGCATAAAGCAACTGAGTGAAGGAGTAGATTTTTTACATGTTGTAACTAATTGTTCATTTGATTACATTGCTAGAAATACACAAAACATAGAGCAAGGTGAAGCATGCCAGTCACAGAAACAAGTGAAAACAAAAACCTCTAAAACAAAAGTTAGTTCAAAAACAACTAAGAATAAAAAAAAGGTATCTAAGGTGAAAAATAAAAACAGTCCAAAGGTTGGCGATAAACAAAATAGTGTTGAACAAAATTCAAGTGATGCTAACAAGCAAAATAAAGCATCACAAAGAGCAATGAGTGATGTAAAGAATAAGCCAACTCTTTTCATCACTGGCGATAGCCATGCTAGGGATTTGGCAAATATGTTGTCTACCCTAACGGACCAATATGACGTCACGGCCACTTGTTATCCGGGGGCCTCAATGCTATATATTGTCGAACAGCTAGAAAAACATATGTCTAATTTTAAAGAGACTGACCGTGTTCTGCTCATTGGTGGGACAAACAGAACAGACCCTTCGCACTTTCAAATCGCCATTTTTAGAATTAGAACTCTTATTACGACGTGTAAAGCCGAAATTATCCTGACAGAGTTACCTTACTTGTACCAACAACCCGATAACGGATTCCAATTTTTTGAAATTGAACAATGCAACAGATGGCCTTTAGCTCCATCCCTGGAAATGAACACCAAATATCTAATGTTTAGCCACATGGCTAAAAAAAATGGTTAAACTATAAACCACATGGTTAAACTATAAACTGCACTATAGTAGAGATGGACTTCATTTAAACCGGAGTGGGAAAAAAGTAGTTTGTAGGAGTATTTCAAGTTGGCTACAATTAAACATCAAGTCTGGACAAGTGAATAATAAAGATCTCTCCTCTATGTCAACTAATCAATCATTTGATCAAATACAAACGGCTGTAAATAGCACACTAGGCATCTCTGTATTAGAAGTCAACATGTCAAACTTGATATCAATATTCTCCAATCAAATTGACATTGCTTTCTCCCATTGTATTTCCGCAGATATTGAAGATAAACACATGTCTAAGGGAGTAGCTGTAATTTTTAAGAAATATTTCGGCAAACCTAACCGTGAAGACTTTGTAAACCAACGCCTTACCGTCCAGAAAGCCAATGGGGGAGCCACCATCTATGGCCTCGTCACAAAACCTAAATACTTTGACAAGCCTCAAAAACATGATTATGAAGAAGCATTCATTAGATTAGCCGAAAACTTCAAAGCTAAAAGCTTGAAGCATCTTATTTGCTCCCCTATGGGTTGCGTTAATGACAAAGTATCGCCTGACTTATTTGTTGACAATCTTGTAAAATTCCAAAACTACACAGGAGCTAAGATTGTAATAGCTGTAGATGATGTCAACCCTGACCCGTCTACAAGAACTATATCACTAAAAAACAACATAACTAAGAATCTTCAAGAGACTTTAAGAAGAAAACAATTTGAAGCGGCTGAGATGACTTCTATTGTACCAACAGCGGCACCTGCGATACCGACAACGATGACCAGCCCTTCCCGACGAAGCAGTTCTGATGTTGCCCTCAACAACGACCAGACCTCGGAACAACTCAGCCACGACAGCAGCAGTGCACCTGTGTCCAGTGTAGTGCCAAGTTGTAGTGTCAGTGTTCCCCCATCACATATTGCTCCTGGCAACCTCTCATTTTCTGATATGGTTAAGGGAATAAATATTCACCCCATTCCACCTCAAGCTACCGAGCAATCTTTTTTAGAAAATTCAATGAATCATTCTTGTTTTTCCACTTAAATGTGCAGTCATTGAGAAAAAAAATGTCAGAGTTAGATGTAGTATTAGGAAATAACAGGATTGATTTTCTATGCTTAAATGAACATTGGTTACACCATAATGAAATACCTATTTATGTTCCAAGTGATTTTCAACTGATGTCCAGTTTCTGTCGCACTAATATGATACATGGAGGTGTAGCAATATATATCAGGCAAAACTTAAGTCAATATTGTAAGGAAATTAATATTAGTTCTCTGTGCATTGAAGGGGTGTTTGAGTGTGCTGCAATTCATGTATCTGTACACAAATTGATTATTGTTTCTGCTTATTGTGTTCATAAATCATATTTGGAAAATTTTATTGAAGGTATTGAAAAATTTGTTCATTTAGTAAAAAGATTCAAAAATAGTAAAATAGTCATATTTGCAGATATTAACCACGATATACGGAACTACTCAAATAGGAATAACAGTTTTCTGAATAGCTTAAGAGCCCTTGACCTTTACTGCCACAATTACCAACCTACCAGACTCTCTGCCTGTCTTGACAATGTTATTTCTCCTTTCAAACCAGACGAGTTTAAACTCCAAGTTTTCCACCCTCACTTATCCGACCATAAAGGCATATTTTTTGAAATTCCAACTAAGCCTATGTTAAATGCTCCAAGTCATATTTTGCCTAATAAATCTTTTTCAGTAAGACTATTGAATGACACAAATTTAAATGCATTCAGGAATGACCTTTTAACTTGTGACTGGAGTAACATCACCAATTCAACAGAAAATGTTGATGCCAAGTTTGAAAAGTTTATTAAAACAGTAATCAACAGTTTTGACTTAACCTGTCCGAAGATCACAAAAAAAATTAATCAGAATATTAAAAATAAAAAAAATAACTGGTACACCCCCTATCTGAAAAATCTGAAAATCTTACTTTTGATTGCATATGAAAAATCCAAAATAGACCCTGCTTTTAAAACGATTTACAGTTGTATAAAAACCAAATATAAGCAAGAAATTATATCTGCAAAAATTAAAGCAAATGATAATCTAATTTCAAAATCTAAGAACAAATGTCGCACAGCTTGGCAAATTATAAAAGGTAATACCGGAACAAATAACAAGAAACACCAGCAACCTATCCCTATAGATCCTGATATCCTTAACAATGGTTTTGTAAACCTGGGTAACCACCCCACAACAAATAATTCCCAAGCTCCCTGTGATTCTGTGTTGCAGGTTAATTTAGATCATGTCTCAGGATTCAGTTGGAATCTAGTTCAGCCGAAAGATGTTCTTAATAATGTAAAAAAACTAAGTTGTTCCAAAGCGGAAGATTACCATGGTCTTTCAAACTTTGTTATAAAAAAAACTATCGACGTTATTTTAGAACCGCTTTGCTGTTTGATAAATATGGTGCTAAAAGAAGGTCTGTTTCCTTCTTGCCTTAAAACGTCCATCATTGTTCCAGTTTATAAGAAGGGGGACCGTACAAAAGTAGAGAATTATCGACCAATTTCAAAAATATCCTGCTTTTCTAAAATAATCGAAGGAATATTACATAATCAACTTTATGATCATTTTGAGACAAACAACCTCCTTCACCCAGCTCAGTTTGGCTTTAGGTATGGTTTGAGTACCATAAAAGCAGTCCAAGATGTTGTATCCTTTGTTCTGAAATCATTTGAAAACAAACATAATGCTGAAGCCACTATGGTCGATCTCAGCAAAGCTTTTGATTCTGTTTGCCATAAGCAATTAATCAACAAACTTAAGCACTATAAAATTGATGGTCTTGAATTGAATCTCATTAATTCATACCTTAGTGACAGACGACAAGCTGTAATTACTAACAGCAAAATGTCAAACCTATTGAGGGTTACTAGAGGTATCCCTCAAGGTTCAGTTTTTACACCTTTTCTCTTCATAGTCTACATAAATGATCTCCCAAACAATTTGCCCCATAAATCTATATTATATGCAGACGACACAACCTTTTTGACAACAAGTAAAGATCTACATGATTTAGAAACAATGACCGTATCCATGATGGAAACTTCCATTCAATGGTTTAATGCAAACTCACTAAAAATTAATTCAGAAAAAACAGAACGTATACTTTTTTTACTATCTAATTTACATAAAAAAGATCTAGGCTCTGTAAAGCTCTTAGGTATAACTTTGGACAGCAAACTGAGTTGGGAACAATCAAGAGTCATATTTTTGTTCCAAAGACTAAAAACTTGTCTCAGTCATGAGTATTTAATGATGGCATATTATTCTCTCTTTAACTCCCATTTAAATTATGGTATCATTCTTTGGGGAAGTTCCTCTGGTGCAAAGCGTGTGTTCATACTGCAAAAAAGAGTTTTAAGAACTATTTTAGGCCTAGATAAGTTCACTTCCTACAAACAACACTTTGTGCAACTATCATGGTTAACAGTCCCTAGTATATATATATTTCACTGTTTGCTTTATGCTAAGGATAATTTAAGGAATTTAAGCACTAGAGATAATATCCATTTGTATAATACTAGAAATAAGACAAAATTAAATATTCCCCATGTAAGATTAACTAAATCTCAAAAAACCTTTCCCTAACTAAGTTTAAAGTATTTTAATATGCTACCAGAGAGTATTAAAACTTTGCCCCGAGAGAAATTCAAAATTGTAACACAGAACTGGCTTATAACAAAGGCATTCTATGATATAAATGAATATGACAAAATGTTTATACCCTTAGATATACATCCATGATCTGCCATTGGACTCAAATAAATAGTTTATCTGTGTCTCACCATTAACTTCATGAACGAATGCCATCCATTTGTTTTAAATTAAGATGCTGATTGTATTATTATATTTTAGTATACTATATTTGACAATGGTCACCTCAGGGGCAGTGGGCTTTCCACTGTACGGGTGTTTCTTGGCGACCCCGGGGTACCTGAGCCAAGCTGTGAGACCCTCCTCACAGTTCTTCCCGAGCTAGGGCCTTTCTTCTCATCTTTCAGGTCTTAGCTCACCGTCTTTATTCTTTCCTGAGCTAACCTTGCTCACCTTCTTGTTTTCGACCCCGAATCAAGGGTGTCTTTCCACCTTCTTTCGACCGGCGCATGCTGGGGGGTCCTGGGAGTGTCCCTGTTGTGTTGCAGGGACTGATGTGTGCCTCGCACTGCCGATGGTCTCCTCCAGTGTGTCGTCAGAAGCCAGCCGCTTCGGACCTTAGTCAGGGAGTGCGGCATGGATGCAGGGATCGGACTCTGCATTGCCACGGTGCGACCCCCAGCACGTCCGGCACATTTTGTGTATCGGTGCTGGGCAAACGGAGGTTCGGGCCCCGGAGTTCCGGGGTAGGGGTGTCTTATCTCCTACGGGGGGTAGACCTCCGAGGGTGTACCCGCTCTCGGCCGATGAAGGGCCGCCCCTTGCCGCACGATGCGCTGGTTACAAAATAGTATGGATTGTCAACTGCAAAACACGAATCTTGGAAAGGAGAACGAACAGGCTGCTTTTAGGCGCAGCTCACTTGTGCAGAGGTCTCCGACCTCAAAGACTGGGACGCCGACGGTTGGAATTAAAACCTCCCCTCCGCCGGCCCCGTTCAAGGCTGCTGGTGTCGCTGGATCATCGGCCGTAACCGGAAAGGAGAAAGATGAGGTTGATCTGGGTATGGGTGTGACCGAGCCGGTAACACCTCTAGCCAGGATGCAAGGAATCCCTCCCAGGAAGAGCCCTCTTCGTGCGGCATTCGAGCTGCAAATGCTTCGGCAGCAGCAGGACGACGCCCACGAGGAGGAAGACTCATGTCTGAAGAAGATGAAAGTTCTTTTGAAGGAGATGGCCAAGGTCCTCCTAATTCAAAAGAACATAAACATGCCTGAGGAAACCACTTTGGTTGGGTACGCCGATGACGTCGCAGCTCTCATTGCTGCACGCAACGTTGAGCTGGCCCAACTAAAGTTGAACCGAGTTATGCGGGTTGTCAACAACTGGATGTCCGATCACGGTCTCTCGCTTGCTCTTAGTAAGACGGAGATCGTGATTCTCACGAAGAAGAGGATCGACACCGTCGTCCCGTTTCGAGTGGGAAGGGAGGTGGTCACATCAACTCGTGCCGCCAAATACCTTGGGGTTATGGTGGACACCAAGTTAAGCTGGAGGGATCAGATCTTCCGTACGGCGGACAAGGCCGCTAAGGTAGTTACTCACCTTAGTAGGCTGATGGCCAATGTCGGGGGTCCCCGATCCAGCAGAAGACGTCTGTTGATGTCCGCGGTCCAGTCCGTGCTCCTTTACGGGGCAGAGGTGTGGGCAGGCGCTCTAGATAAGGAGTGCTACAGGTTGCGACTCGCCCGGGTTCAGCGTCAAGCTGCGCTCCGGGTGTGTTCCGCCTACCGGACAGTGTCCGAGCCTGCCGTCCTGGTGGTCGCCGGAGTCATCCCTGTCAAGCTCTTGGCAGGGGAGAGGAAAGCGATTTATCAGAGACGTGGCGAGATCGGCAAGGACACGGCAAGAACAGAAGAGCGCTCCCGAACCTTCCAGCAGTGGCAACACAGCTGGGAGCACGACACCCGAGGACGATGGACTGCGCGACTTATCAAGCAGGTCCAACCATGGGTGGAACGGCGGCATGGGGAGGTGGACTACTACCTGACCCAATTTTTGACAGGTCACGGCTATTTTCGTTCGTACCTGAACCGGATGGGAAAGACCGGTTCACCGGACTGCATTTATTGCCCGGGTGTTCCCGACGATGCGGAACACACATTCTTCCGCTGTCCCCGTTGGGAAGGGCCCCGCCTGGAGGCCACACAAATATTTGGTGCATTTTCGGTGGACTCGGTCTGCCAAAAGATTTTGGAGGATGAGGGCAACTGGGATTGTTTGTCACAGTTCGTCCGGGGCATCCTCCTGGAAAAGAAAACCGATCTGGACCGCGAAGTGGCCCAGATCCCTTGATAGAGCGGCTGGATAAGGAGCGAGCCCGACGGGCGTAAGCCAAATTTAGGCCTAGCCTGACGTAATGTGATAAACAATTCCAGGTTAGATTCCTAAAGAGTAGAGGAGGTTTTTTAGTGGGTAAACCCGTTTTTTAGGGGAGCCCCACACTACAGGCTGGCCACCTGTGTGCGTAATGCATTTTTCCGCCTCTCCCTCAAAAAAAAAAAAAAAAAAAAAAAAAAAAAAAAAAAAACTATATTTGACAATGTCGATTGCAATTTCTGTAATTGTTTAAAGACAATAAACATTTTCTTATTCTTATTCTTGCAGGTGCGATGAGCCCTACTGACCGACTACAACACTGGAGAACCAAGAGGGTGTTCTTCTTGACCCCTCAAGTTATGGCAAATGACCTGAGGACAAAAGCTTGCCCACCTTCCAGTGGAATCGCCTTCAAATGTGTTGTTATCGATGAAGCCCACCGAGCAACAAAGGAATACTCTTATTGTCATGTAAGTAATCTTTATCATTTCATTTTTACAGAAACAACGTGTTTTTAAATTGTCATCGCTACATCCAGGCAGAATATTTCAAAATATAAAATAAAATATATGGTATACAACTAGCTGTCCATTTATTGAAACTAGCTAAATGGCCGTGATCCGCTACAGTAAAATTTTAATTGATATGCCAAAAGTAGCAAAACAAAAACAGCAACAATCTTCTCACAGCTAGCTGGCTAATTAAAAGACTATATTTTCGATTTATTTATTGTAGGCCTACACTTATGCACGTATTTCGTAATTGTTTGTATATCTTTAAAAAATCAGTTATACACTAACAAATGGGAAACATGTTTGTATTTGAGAATCTCATGATTTCTGTAAGCCAAAACGCGCAATCCAAGAAGGGTTCCCAGGATCAATTTGGTAGACAATTTGTAAAATATATATTTTTTTTAGTTTTATGGTTATTTAATTTTGTTATCTTGGTAACACTATTATGAGTGGTTATGAGTGGTCAAGTGGTTAATCTCGCTTTTCAGTCAGTTAGCTGTGTGGTTTTGTGCTCCTGATTTTTGTTGTTAAAAGTATGGTAATATGTTAGTTTATAATACAAATTTCATATGATTTATTAGTGTTTTATACAGTGATTTTTATTTTCAAGTATATATTATTTTTATTTAGTATACAAGATTTTACAATAGAAAAACACTTTGATTTTACCTGGTTAATCAAGAAATAGAGATAAGGAAAGGTTGGCTCTTGTAGATAAGAGGACCTGTACTTTGCCCTCCACCTGTTATCTGTGCTCCGACCTTGGGCTGGATGATACAATAAGGAAACTCAACTCTATCCATCTGAACTGATTTGTTTACATTTCATTGTTTACATTTCTATAACGGTTGTTTTGACCAATAAAATCAGCAGTTTATTATGAATGCTTTGCAGAAATTGTTTATTCTTGTAGCCTAAATCATCTTGAAATGACTCAGTCTAAAGATAAAAATGAGAATAAAAATGAATTTAAAATCAATGATCTGGTTTTTGCCAAAGTTCGAGGTTTCCCATTCTGGCCTGCAAGAATAATAAATATCAATCATGAGAAACCGAAGAGCACTATCAAGTTTGAAGTTATTTTCTTTTCAACCAATGAAACAGCTTTTATTAATAAAATTGACATCTGTCACTACACAGAAAACAAAGAAAAATTTTCATTGGATTCTGTAGCAAATAAACATAAAGAAAGTTACAAGCAATCACTCTTTGAAATTGAAAAGGCATGGGAAAGATCGACTAAACTGAATAATTCCCTCTCGTATAGCACACAAGAAACTCCCCAAAACAAGAATGTTTTGAAAAATAAAAAGAGTACAACCTTGAGCGCTCCGTTGCCTAATGGTAAAAAGCCTTCCAAAACAAAATTTAATTCTCGATCAGTACAAACAGAAATGCTCGATTTAAACCATGGTGAAATAAATATGAGTAATAAGCAAGGAAGTCCTGATAAAAATTTTAGTATGTCAAATGCCCTACTAAAAAATGAATGGGTAACAGATGACACAATTCTTTTGTACTACGACATATTGAAAATGTCTGTTTTGCATCTTGATCAAAATGTAATGCTTATGAACTCTGTGATTGTTCAAGCAATTAAAAACCTTAAAGATGTAGATGACTATCTTAACCACCTAGATCTATCAAGGAAGACACATATATTTTTCCCTGTCAATGACGTACATTTTGAGGTTAATGAGAACGACCCAGAAGATACAAAAAGCCAATATAAGAAAGAAGGCACTCACTGGAGCTTATTGCTCTTTGTAAAAAGCCTACAGAAGTTTTTATATTTTGATTCTCTTGGGAGTTATAATTTGACTCATGCTCAAAAAATAGCTAAGAAAGTAGCTAAGTTCTTGGGAACAGACACAGATATTCCTTTTCAAGCTGTATCAGCTCCTCAGCAACCAAACTCACTAGATTGTGGTATTTACTTGACAATTTTTACAGATGTTTTGCTACAAATGATAAAACATAACTCAGTGGATACATTAGGAGTTGAAGGAAGTGTCTTGCCTTATCTTGTGCCTTGCACAATCAAACAAGCCAATGTTGTAACTAAAAGAGCGCAGCTTGCATCTTTATGGCATAATTTTCAACATTTAGACAGCGAGGTAATTAAGGACATGATGTTTAAAACAGCTATGCCAATTCCAAATCGGGCGACGACTGAAAATAACAATAAAACGGATGAAAGAACTTTAGTGCCTAGTACTGAAAACCACACCAATGGATATGAAACCTGGAAAACCCCTAAAAAAGTAATTTCAAACAGATTAAGTAGGAATGATGAAATTAATGTACCACTAACAAATAGATTTGCTATACTTACACAAGAAACCCAGACGTACTCTAAGAACATAAATGTATGTACCACTGACACCAAAAGAAAACTTTTAAATGGTCCAAAATATAGGAAAGTGGAAAACATTCTACATAAAGGTCATATGAAAGCTGAAATTTATGCTGATAGCCAAGGGAAAGGTGTCCCAGAGATTGTCGGTTTGTGCAGTAAAGGGAAGGTACGCTTGGACGGGCTGGTTAAATCAGGAGCTCGGATAGAGCATGTATACAGTCAAGCAGCAAGGTCACAAAAGCGTCCTCTTATTTTGATAGCTGGTACTAATGACATTTCAAAAATATCTCCCGAAAATATCTACAATCAACTTGAAAACAAACTCAATGTTCTGAGAAGCACAAGAAACGTCTGTTTAACAACAATTCCTCCTCGTTTTGACCTTGGGCCAAGTGATGATATTCATTGTGACATTGCACTTGCAAATAAACACATAAGAGAACTTGTCTCCAGAATGGATAATGTTACTCTGATTGATCTTGACAGTTTTCAAAGGCATCACTTTTCTCAACATGGGATGCACTTGAACTACAAAGGAAAGAGAAAACTGGCTCACTTAATTATTGACTTTATCACCAAAATTGATCAACAAATTAAACCTACAATAAAAATAATAGAAACACATATGTCACAGATTATCAACCAGTTTAAATGTGACAACACTGTAGGATTTGCTCACAGTATCTCTGGCGACTTCCATGATCCGCGCCACATGTCAGCTGGTGTGGCGGTAGTTTTTAAAAATCATTTTGGTAGGCCCAAAGTTTCACAATGTCTCTCGAACCACCTAGCATGCCAAAGCAATAAATATGGTGCAACAGTCTATAGCCTTATCACCAAGGACAGATATTTTGGCAAACCAACAGAAGAGAACTATAATTTTGCATTTGATGATTTAATTATAGACTTTAAACGGAGGGGACTTAGACACCTAATTTGCTCCCCTATTGGGTGTGTGAGAGACAAAATGGACTTAACAACTTTTGGAACAAACATTCTTAGATTTCAAAGATATACAAACGCTACAGTAACAATTGTGTCATACAATCAAAAATCTTACAGAACATTGAGGAATGGCTGGTCCCATGAAGAATTTTTAACCCAAATCCATAACCTTTTTACGACAAGATAAACCCTTCTACTCCGCCAGTATCATACGAGTCATCACCACTTTGCACTGATCTATCATCATCACCACGAGATACTACACAAATAGATGTTCAGCCCACTTCAGACAACTCACCTTCCTGTGAAATTGTGAAAATAGTGCCGGGTGACCTCACATTTTGTGAGGCCCTAAAGCAGAGCAAATGTGATCAAAATTCAAGTGCGGTGCTTAGGTTAAGAAATGGAGATGACCCATGTATTGTAATTGATAGTTTAAGCGACTCAAACGAAAACCCCTCATTTTTTTTAGACCAAACCCAACCTTAAATTATTTTTCTCATACAAACAATGTAAATCCTAAATCAATAGCTGTCTTTCACCAAAATATAAGGGGACTTGAGTCATCTATTGAGTCCTTAGAGATTACAATTGATGATTTAAAACCCGAAATAATAGTACTTTCAGAGCACAAAATGCTTCATCCAACACTGGAAAGGATAAATATATTAGATTATAAAGTTGCTGCCGGTTTTGGTAGACAGACTTCACGTGGAGGAGGTGTTCTTATTTTGACTAAGCCATATTTGAATTTTAAAAAAATCGTTTTAAAAGAAATTGAACAATTAATAAGTGAAACAATATTTGAGTGTTGCTTGGTTGAGTTTAAGAATATCCTCCCTTTGAAAAATTCTAATTTATTAATTGTAGGCTTTTATAGAAATCCAATAAAATCAAATGAAACAGAATCTGTTGAAAAGTTAAGTAAAATGTTTGAAATTCTGACAAATAAATTTGTAAATATTGCAGTGTTGGGAGATATAAATATTGATTTAACAGAAAAAAACTACACAGCTAAAAATCTTAATAACATACTGACAGGTAATGGTTTGAGATACTTGGTTAATTTCCCCACCAGAGTTACAGAAACGTCAGAAAGTGTGATTGACAATATATTTTCAAATATTGACAGCAAACTTATCAAGGTAATAGGAATAAATACACAACTCTCTGACCATGATGCTCAATTGTTACACATTAAATCAGTTTTAAAAGAAAATAAAAATAATCAGCCACTTGTAACATTAGAAATTTCAAGAAAGTTTTCAGATATAAATATTTTAAAATTTACAATGGCATTGGAAACAGAGTTGTGGGAAGATGTTTACATGGCAGACCCAAATAATAAATATGAGGCCTTTCATAATAAATTAATGTTTTACTTTGATTTATATTTTCCAAGAAAGTTAAACAGAATTTATAAGAATAAAAAACCATGGATGTCTGAGGACCTAAGATCCGAAAAAAAAGAAATTATAGAGCTTAGTAAGAACGCTAGAGATACTAACAATAAACTTATGTTCTTAGAGGTGAGAGAAAGAAACAAATCATATAGGAAAAATGTTTATGAGCGAAAAAGGCATCATTATTCAAAAATAATTAATTCATCCTCCAATGTCAATAAAACGACATGGAGAATAATAAATAGTGAAGTTGGGAAAAACACCTCTAAAGAGAAAAGTATTGATTTAAAAATTCATGGAAAGATGGTAAATGATCCTAATATTGTCTGTGAAAGTTTCAACAGTTACTTTATAAATTTTGTTGAAAATAATATATGTCCAAAATTGGACTGCAATTTAACAAATAGAATGAATGATGTAAATCAAAACCTTGGAAATAATATTAGTAACCTCTTTAGATGTAAGCCAATAGATGAGAAGGAAACATTAAAAATAATAGATGGTTTAAAAAATAAAGCAAGTTCAGGATATGATGAAATGCCAATGAAATTAATAAAAAATGTCAAATTCCAATTGGTGAGACCATTAACACATTTAATTAACTCTTCTTTTATAGCTGGTATGTTCCCTAGCAAGCTAAAAATTTCCAAAGTGTTACCAGTCTTTAAAAAAGGTGAAAAAACTAATATTAAAAATTACAGACCAGTCTCATTACTTCCAGCGATTTCTAAAATTTTTGAGAGAGCTTTTTGTGACCAATTAGTAGATTATTTAGAAAAAAATAACATAATTCAAGACTGCCAACACGGTTTTCGCAAAGGAAGATCCGTTGTTACTGCAGCAACACAGTTTATAGAATCTGTAATTAACCAATTAGATGAAAATAAGAAAGTAATAAGCATATTTATGGATCTAAGTAAAGCTTTTGACTCGATATCGCATACAGTTCTTTTAACAAAACTACAAAATTTAGGCATAAGAGGAAAAGCGTATGATTGGATCAGATGTTACTTAGAGAATCGAGAACAATTTGTTCAACTAACCCATCTTGATAAAAAAAATTTCAAAAATCATTATAAATCCTCAACAAAAACAATTAAATATGGGGTTCCGCAAGGCTCTATTCTGGGCCCAATTTTATTCATTTGTTATGTTAATGACTTTCCAAAATTATGCTGCTCTAGCATGACTTGCTTGTATGCAGATGACACAAGTCTTAACATTAATGCTCCCTCCTGGGACAACATAGAAAGTAAGCTTAATAGTAATTTAGTAGAGATTACCCAGTATTTTTCACAAAACAACTTGCTCTTAAATTTAGAGAAAACTAATAGCATGGCTTTTCATACAAAAAAATATAAAAATAAATCTGAACCATTAGTTTGTACAGGTGAATTTGAAATCTCTGAAGTTGATGAAGTGAGCTTTTTAGGACTAACGCTGGATAAAAATCTGAACTGGAACCAACATGTTGATAAAGTTCTATCAAAAATATCATCCGGTTTATTTGCCATGAGTAAATTACGAAATATATGCGATTCAAAAACCTTAAAAACTGTTTATTTCTCATATATTCATTCTATAATTTATTTTGGTATATCTTTATATGGTGCAACAAGTTTGAAAAATCTCGATTCAATATTAAAAGTACAAAAAAAAGCAGTCAGAATTATTTTAAATTTAAAGCCTCAAACTTCAGTTAAAGAGAAATTTGCTGAGCTTGGAATATTAACAGTTTATGGGCTATATGTTTATGAAGTTATATTATCGATAAGATCAAGAATCGGGGAACAAAGACTCAATGGTAATGATCACCAGTACAATACCAGACAACGGGATGAGTTAGCTATTCCTTCTATCGATTGGCACTTTATGGTAAAAAACCACAGTATGCAGGAATAAAGTATTATAAAAGAATACCGGAAAATATAAAACTGGAAACGACCCTATCAAAATTTAAGAATAAACTAAAGAATTATTTAATTCATAAAACACTTTATTCATTTGACGAGTTATGAAAAAAAGGCACAATTTTAATGTGATAAATTATGATTATTGTCTTACTTCTGCTATGATTTATTATAAAAACAAAAATTAACAGATACCTGATAATTTACAGTACATTATTGTTATTATTTTGTTAAAATTTTTATTTTTAAAAATTTATTAATGTATGTAATTAGTTTTATGTATAGTAATATACATTGTTTTATCTGTAGTTATAGTTTTGGACACCATTCAATGTATTCCTTGCAATACTAATGAATAAAGAATATTTTGATTGATAATATAAAATTATAGCATTTCAGTACTAGACATTTTTACATTACGATAGTTTAAGCATACCTTGGGTAATACCTTGGGTACCATGCTTGGTAATTTCACTGAAACCCTTATTCTTACTAACACCCTGGCCTGTGAAGCATTTTATATGTCAGAACTATTTTTACTTTCTCCCTCTATACCATAGTATATGGAGAAAGTATTGTTTTCGTCAAAATTTTCGAATTGAGTTGTTTGTGAATTTATCCATTTTGGTGCCCCCCGAGTCCAAAAAAGTGGTTTTCAGAGTGATGTCTGTGTGTATGTGTGTATGTGTGTGTGTGTGTGTGTGTGTGTGTGTGTGTGTGTGTGTGTGTCCGTGTGTATGTCCGGATGTAAACAGAGCTAGAGAATGCCCCAATGGTCCGATTTTGGTGAAATTTGGTATGTAGGTCCAAACTCACGATAATTCCAGGCGTTTTTTTCATTTTTTTGAATTTTTTATTTTTAAGGGTATTTTACCCCCAAAAACCCTCAAAAATCGTAAAAATAAAAATTTCTCAAAAACGGCTCTAACGATTTTGATTAAAATTTTGTGGTTTATTAAGCTTAAAATGGTGAATAAAATGACACCACCCACATCTCCTAGAAAATGCGCGTTGAAAAGTTATGGCATAATTAGTGTTTCAAAAATCAATATTTTGGATTTTCAAAATAGCTGTTAATTTGAAATAAAGTTTACTTATCACCATTAAATCAAGCTCAAAAAACTAAATAATCCAGTATTTTAAATTTTTGCTCTATGTCAAGTGGTTGCGGAGAAAATTCAATTTTTCGTTTAGCGGTAAACGCAGTACGTTGTTAAAAGTCACAGACGCGCGTAGGGTTAAATGAGCGGTGCTCAGCTGGTAGCTATCAGACTGAGTCATGAAGACATTAATGTTTGAATCTTTTAAATATTTTTTTATATTTTTGGGAGAAAGTATGTGTCAGTTAACTGATACCGTTTATTATAATATTGTTTACCCTAAGTCGACTCATATGGCTACTTTATAGCTTTGTATGTAACTTTCGTGATAGCTTTTTTTTAAAAAAATTAGTTAATCACTGACACAATTTTTAGAAATATCTTTTTCTTAAGCAAAACCTCCAGGCTCTTAGATTCACGGCATGCTATCAATGTTACTGACATTTACAAGAACCGAAAACCTCAGTCTCACCATCCGCTACAAAGTCTCAGCTCACCCGTCAAGGTCATGGCACGAAACCAAACAAAATAATATAGGGTATCATCGAGTAGAGGAGGAGAGGGGAGGAAGGTGTTGGGGGATGGACCGCGTCAGGTGATCAGAGTCGTCAATATGCGTAAGTGAACATTCCGTTGAGCCGGTCAGACCAGGGTTTCAGTTAATCTATCGATTCGCTAGTCCAAAAATGCGCTTATTAGAAACCTCTTTTGATTAAAAATGTAGGCCTAGGCCTACAGATGTATTTCCATTGCAATGCTCGTTTTTTAAGGCATTAGTTTTTGCCAAAAAACAGTAAATCTGTCACAAAAAAAACAAAATTAGAAAGAAGAATTTCAACTCGGTATTGCCCATTGCTACTGTTACAATCACAGCAATAGCAGGAGCAGTCCATGTCATGCAAACTAACCCAAAGATTTATTTTCTCCAAAAAGGCCCAATTTAAGTAATAAGTCAGTTTATTATCAATTCCCTCTAATAGGTAACTCATTTTCAATTAGTGAAAGAATTTCTGACAATATCAATAGTAAAATAACTAACCAAATCGACCCAGAGTGCTGTTAACTGATGATATCCTTATAACAAACAAGTACCAAAATACAATTATATACAAAAAGTGTAAAGAAAACTAAGCAGCTAGGCCTACCTCCTCTTTCTTATTCAGCGCTAGTTCTTCTTGTTTCAGACACTGATTAGCCATTGGTATAAACCACGAGTCTCTTTCTCCTTTTTCAAAGTACCTTGGCCTTACAAGAGCCTCTATTTTCTGTCGTTCATAATGTGGTGGCCTTGGTTTCTGAACATTTATTCTATTAGAATATCGAACTGTTATTTTAAAAGCTGTTCTGCTGACGTGGAGTAATCCTGGAACAAAACAAAATTGTTAATTATCAATTCGTCAACACAAGTTTCTCACCCCATAGTATTAAGCATACATTTTTGGATGGTTTGCAGCATATATGGAATCGTTTTGAGCCAGCTGCAAACGGTTCAGTGTGAATTGGAACAGATTTGGTACGGTACAACGAAGGATTCCAATATATTTCATCCAAAGTTAAATGCTATTGTTGACTAAAAAATGACGACTAAGTTTAGTTTTACTGCTATTGAACCCACCAAAACACATAATTAATAATTACAAGTTTTAAGGTTATAGGTAAGCTACCAATTATTTATAATTTTAGCGAATTTCCCATAGGGAATAAGCTATTACCGTAGGTCTCATGGTAAGACCTAAGCCTGGGACCATGTTACTTTTTCGTTTTGAGGTGCCCAGAGACCAAAAATAATAGTCATTAAAATTTATATATATATATATATATATATATATATATATATATATATATATATATATGTATGTATGTATGTATGTATGTATGTATGTATGTGTCCCTAGACACGATAACTCTCGTAAAAATGGTCCAATCAACACCAAATTTGGTAGAGATGTGTAATCCTACGTTTATTCGGATGAGTTCGTAAACCAGACATATCGACCTACCGGAAGGGGTAGTTTTTGGGGGTTTTGTACCCCAAAAATGGGTTTTTTGCATTTTTCATATGTAAATTTTAAAATTTTAAATTTTTATTTTGACCATTGGATTTAGCTCAAAAAAACACACAATTTAGTATTTTGAAGCTTTGCTCTATCTCCATTGGTTACCGAGATATTACAAAGTCTAAAGACAGTACATTGTCTTTTGGGGCTCCAATGTTAATCTTATGGAGAATAAGGATGTGTTAATATTTCAATTATTAACCAATATATTTGGATGAAACTTGGTATTTAGCTTCATTTGGTTGAGATTCATCCATTTAAGGTAAAAAATCTTGGTTTTTGTACTTATCATGGCAGCAAACCTGCATACTCTTTTCCCATGTTAATCATATGGAGAATAGGCAAACTCTTTTATTTATGGACAGATATCGATGAAACTTACTATTTGGCTTTATATGGCCGAAATAAATTTTTTCTATGCCAAAAACCTACTTTTAGTGTCCCCCATGGCAGCATACCTGCATACTCTTTCCCTATATTTATCTTAAGGAGAATAGACATTGATTTCCCTATTTATGAGCACGTGATGAAATTTTGTTTACAAGTTTAGCTGGTCAAAATGAATATTACTAATTTGGAAATTCGCTGAGTACGCAGGTCTGCTGCGACGGGGGGTATTTGTTACAGTGAGAGTTCATTAGCCAAACTAATTGGGACTGGTGGTGGTTCTGATGATCAAATTGTTTGGATAATCAAACACAAAAAATATTTAACATTTAAAACCACTAATTAATTCTTTGAAAAACAAATTGCTGAAGATAGGGATTATGGGCCTACAACGATAAAAACTATTCTATATCGTGAAGAGTGCTTTATTTTTTAAAAGTACAATAATACAGTATAGAGTAGATTAATGAATTAACGATGGAGTTTTTTATTGGAGAAGGCCCAAAATGACGACCACAGTACAGCAGCAGCACTACTAGTCGGAGATCTACAGGGCAAAACTTTGTTATCCTAGGCCAACTCCATTTTTATTATCAATGGTTAAAATTTCGATTTTGTGATTAAAATTATTCGATATAAAAAAATCTAATCAACAACAATGTGGGTCGTTATCAAATTAATGTCTAATTTGAGGAAGCTAAAAAAATAAAATTCACATTTAAGACTGATTTTCCTGATTTCATTTCAGGAAGACACAAAGAATTTTCCCCTCACTCAAAAAAAAAAAAAAAAAAAAAAAAAAAAAAAAAAAAAAAAAAAAAAAACATGAGTGAGGGGAAAATTTGATAAAAAAGTGATAAAAAATGGTAAAGTCAAAATTTATAAGCTGAATGTTGAAGGTAAGTAATTACTAACACCCCTACAAGTTAAAACGAGCTTAAATATTGATTATTGTATTCTTTAGACTGCAACCGGTAGTAAAAAGTATAGACTTTCAATGAATGTAAATTTCTAATTTTCTTTTTTAATTTAATACTAGTTGTTGCCCGTCGATACTCGACGAATACAGCTCCATTAGTGGTAAATGAAACGCTATAATAGTGCAAACATGTAAGGTTGTCTATAAAATGTACTTCAATGAAATACTTGTATTGTTCCCAATTTTGCATTATATACGATACGTTAATTCTTATTGTTAGTTTGTGTAAACAACTGCACCCAACTATAGTTGTCAGATTATATTTAAAACATATGATCTGTAATCATTTTAAATTATGTAATGATTAAATCATAAGTATTCTACGGCGAATCACCATAATTTAAATTTCTATAATAAAATTCCAAGTTACATAGGTTTAAAATTCATCAAAAATTTACCAATCCATATAAAAATAGAACAAAATAATAAGAGTTTTTACAGAAAGCTGAAAGAATATCTTATTTCAAAATCACTTTATTCATTGGAAGAGTATTTTAGAAAAGAAGATTAAATTATGAAAGTGAAATGAAGCAAGAAGAATTAACTAAATGTGAAATTCCTATACTGTAATTTTTTTTAGTTAGATTATTTAATGTAGGCCTATGTTGCACCTTAAAAGACATACAATTGTATGTAGGTGTCTCAAATAAATAAATAAATAAATAAATAAATTTTGTGTTTGTTTACCTTTTTTTGTTGATGCAAGAAAATGTTGTATTATAAAAGTAAAATGGTATCTATTTAAATATGAGTTCTTAATTATTATATTTAGTAATTAAAGTCCAACTATAGAGATTTTCCCCCATTGTGAATGTACTACAAAGGTCATGGGCCCAGGTAAAAAATACTTTGATAAGCCTTAAGATTTCTTTTTATTGTTTACAAAAGTCTAGGCTCAAATAGCTATTTCACTAGACATGAATTCAGTTCACAGAATAGAACCTTTAAAAAGAAATAATTATGACACTTGGAAAATTCAAGCTGAAGCTATTTTAATACAGCAAAATTTATGGGATTTTGTCATAGGAAAGAAAACATGTCCAGAAGATGATAGTAGTAAGTCAGCTTGGGTTGAAAAAGATTTAAAAGCTAGGTCAGAACTAATTTTGATTATTTCTCCAAGTGAACTAAAATTAATAAAGAACTGTAAAACTTCCAAAGAAGTATGGGATGTATTGCAAAACACTTATCAAAGTTCAGGACCTGCTAGGAAAGCTACTTTGCTTAAACAATTAATTGTTCATAAAATGAAAGATAGTGACAATGTTAGGGACCATGTAAACAAATTCATGGACATTGTAGATAAACTTAATGAAATGAACATTGATATTAATTCAGATTTACTTAGGCATAATGTTATTGTACAGTCTATCAGCATCATTTGATAACTTTAGAGTAGCTATTGAGTCTAGGGACACTTTACCTTCCCCTGATGACTTGAAAATTAAAATCATAGAGGAGAGTGAAGCAAGATCAAAAGATAATTATGAACGGAAAGAAGACACTTTGTATTGTAAATCTATTCTTTGAAAAACAAATTGCTGAAGATAGGGATTATGGGCCTACAACGATAAAAACTATTCTATATCGTGAAGAGTGCTTTATTTTTTAAAAGTACAATAATACAGTATAGAGTAGATTAATGAATTAACGATGGAGTTTTTTATTGGAGAAGGCCCAAAATGACGACCACAGTTAGTACAGCAGCAGCACTACTAGTCGGAGATCTACAGGGCAAAACTTTGTTATCCTAGGCCAACTCCATTTTTATTATCAATGGTTAAAATTTCGATTTTGTGATTAAAATTATTCGATATAAAAAAATCTAATCAACAACAATGTGGGTCGTTATCAAATTAATGTCTAATTTGAGGAAGCTAAAAATATAAAATTCACATTTAAGACTGATTTTCCTGATTTCATTTCAGGAAGACACAAAGAATTTTCCCCTCACTCAAAAAAAAAAAAAAAAAAAAAAAAAAAAAAAAAAAAAAAAAAAAAAAAAAACATGAGTGAGGGGAAAATTTGATAAAAAAGTGATAAAAAATGGTAAAGTCAAAATTTATAAGCTGAATGTTGAAGGTAAGTAATTACTAACACCCTACAAGTTAAAACGAGCTTAAATATTGATTATTGTATTCTTTAGACTGCAACCGGTAGTAAAAAGTATAGACTTTCAATGAATGTAAATTTCTAATTTTCTTTTTTAATTTAATACTAGTTGTTGCCCGTCGATACTCGACGAATACAGCTCCATTAGTGGTAAATGAAACGCTATAATAGTGCAAACATGTAAGGTTGTCTATAAAATGTACTTCAATGAAATACTTGTATTGTTCCCAATTTTGCATTATATACGATACGTTAATTCTTATTGTTAGTTTGTGTAAACAACTGCACCCAACTATAGTTGTCAGATTATATTTAAAACATATGATCTGTAATCATTTTAAATTATGTAATGATTAAATCATAAGTATTCTACGGCGAATCACCATAATTTAAATTTCTATAATAAAATTCCAAGTTACATAGGTTTAAAATTCATCAAAAATTTACCAATCCATATAAAAATAGAACAAAATAATAAGAGTTTTTACAGAAAGCTGAAAGAATATCTTATTTCAAAATCACTTTATTCATTGGAAGAGTATTTTAGAAAAGAAGATTAAATTATGAAAGTGAAATGAAGCAAGAAGAATTAACTAAATGTGAAATTCCTATACTGTAATTTTTTTTAGTTAGATTATTTAATGTAGGCCTATGTTGCACCTTAAAAGACATACAATTGTATGTAGGTGTCTCAAATAAATAAATAAATAAATAAATTTTGTGTTTGTTTACCTTTTTTTGTTGATGCAAGAAAATGTTGTATTATAAAAGTAAAATGGTATCTATTTAAATATGAGTTCTTAATTATTATATTTAGTAATTAAAGTCCAACTATAGAGATTTTCCCCCATTGTGAATGTACTACAAAGGTCATGGGCCCAGGTAAAAAATACTTTGATAAGCCTTAAGATTTCTTTTTATTGTTTACAAAAGTCTAGGCTCAAATAGCTATTTCACTAGACATGAATTCAGTTCACAGAATAGAACCTTTAAAAAGAAATAATTATGACACTTGGAAAATTCAAGCTGAAGCTATTTTAATACAGCAAAATTTATGGGATTTTGTCATAGGAAAGAAAACATGTCCAGAAGATGATAGTAGTAAGTCAGCTTGGGTTGAAAAAGATTTAAAAGCTAGGTCAGAACTAATTTTGATTATTTCTCCAAGTGAACTAAAATTAATAAAGAACTGTAAAACTTCCAAAGAAGTATGGGATGTATTGCAAAACACTTATCAAAGTTCAGGACCTGCTAGGAAAGCTACTTTGCTTAAACAATTAATTGTTCATAAAATGAAAGATAGTGACAATGTTAGGGACCATGTAAACAAATTCATGGACATTGTAGATAAACTTAATGAAATGAACATTGATATTAATTCAGATTTACTTAGCATAATGTTATTGTACAGTCTATCAGCATCATTTGATAACTTTAGAGTAGCTATTGAGTCTAGGGACACTTTACCTTCCCCTGATGACTTGAAAATTAAAATCATAGAGGAGAGTGAAGCAAGATCAAAAGATAATTATGAACGGAAAGAAGACACTTTGTATTGTAAATCTAAACAGTTTAAGCCTAAGAAACATTTTTTCAATGGTAACAATCAAAACAAACAATTAGAGTCTAACTCTAATTTTAAAATTAAATGTTTCAAATGTGGTAAAATGGGTCATAAGGCTAATAACTGCAGATCTAAACCTAATGGATCTAGTTTTAAAGTAGAAGCTGAATGTTTTTCTTCTAATTTAAACTCTTTTGATCTAACTACTTCTGAATGGTGTCTTGATAGTGGCTGTACGTCACATATGTGTGGGGAAAAATCTCACTTTAAAAGTATTCAAAACTCGGATGGGACTTTAAAACTTGCATCTAAAGGTCAAACAGCAGAAGTTTCTGGTATTGGACAAGTTTCTCTTGAATTGAGTAGGAATGATATTGTTCACTTGAATGATACTCTTTTCGTTCCAAACTTATCAACTAACTTAATGAGTGTTGGTAAAATAACTGATCGAGGATTTAAAGTAACTTTTAAAAAGGACGGAGCTGTAGTTCAAAATCCTAGAGGGAATATAGTTTTATCAGCAGAACGACAAGGTGGTCTTTATTATGTCAAAAATGCTAAACCAATTTTAGGAAATGAAAGGTCAAACTTTTCTAAACAATCTGATATCCTAGATTGGCATAAAAAGTTAGGGCATCTTAATGAATCTGACTTGAAATTAGCTTTAAAAGATGAAGTTGTAAATGGATTATGTTTTAATCCAAAAGACCATGTGGGAGAGTGTTAAACTTGTATTCAAGGAAAATTAACTCAAACACCTTTTCCAACCAGAAAAGCACCAAAGAAAGTTGATTTATTAGAAGTAATTCACTCTGATATAGTGGGTCCTATGAGAATTAATTCACAAGGAGGTAATAAATATTTTGGTACATTCATTGATGAAAGCTCTCGATATTGCTATGTATATTTTCTGAAGAGCAAAGATGAAATTTTTGAACGATTTAAAGAATTTAAGAACGAAGTGGAAAACCAAACAGGTAAGAAAATAAAGTACTTACAGACAGACAATGGCAGGGAATATTGTAATGGCGATTTTGACAAATTCCTTAAGGAAAATGGTATTAGGAGAAGATTAACAGTCCCGCACACTCCACAACAGAACGGTCTAGCTGAACGGAAAAACAGAACACTACTAGATATGGCAAGATGTTTATTAATAGAATCTCATCTTCCTGAAAACATGTAGGCTGAAGCCGTCAACACAGCTAACTACATAAGAAATCGATGTCCTTCCAAGTCAGCAGGGAACTCAACACCATTTGAGAAATTTGTGGGTAGGAAACCGTCGGTCCGTCACATGAAAATATTTGGCTCAAAAGTATTTTTACTAAATAAAGGGGCAAGGAGAGGAAAGTTTTACCCCCGAGCACAACAAGGAATCTTTGTCGGTTATGCGAGTAATGCCAAAGCATACCGAATTTGGGTCCCGCAAGAAAAGAAAGTAAAAATTGCAAGAGATATTAAAGTTCTTTCAAAAATGTACTATGAACAGGGACAACAGAAAAATAATTATGATCTTATTGAAGAACAAATCACAGAAATCGAAGAAACTAAAACAAACGAATATGATGACATAGAAGAGGACTTAATAGAAGTTCCATACAGAAATGAAACCAAAAATAACGAACCAGAACAAAGTCAAGAGGAACAATTTAATGAGAATATAAATGAAGATGAAAGTAACACAGACGAATACTTTGAAGTACGGGATGATGCATTTGAGGACCAGAATAATAATTCTAATGAACCTGAAAATGATGAAATACAACCTAAACTGAAAAGGGAGAGAAAACCTCCAAAATGGACTGAAGATTATCAAATGTCTGCAAATAAGTGCAATGAAAACTTAAAAGAAGAAAATTTAGAGGAATGGAATGAAGCTATAAAAGATGAAATAATTGCTCATTTAAAGAATGAAACTTGGGTTCTGGAAGATGAAAATAAAGCGACAAATGTAATTGAATGCAAAATGGTATTAAAAAGGAAATTTAAACCGAATGGAGAACTGGAAAGACGCAAAGCACGATTAGTTGCCAAAGGATTTGCTCAACAACCAGGAATCGACTTTGATGAAACTTTTGCACCAGTAGCAAAGCTTAGCTCAATCAGACTTTTGACTGCTATCGCTGTTGAAGAAGACCTAAGCATTGAGCAAATGGATGTTTCAACCGCATTTTTAAATGGAGACTTAAAAGAGAAAGTTTATATGAAAGTACCAGAAAACCTAGAAAAATATCTTCAAGATATAATGATCGATGAAAGTTGCAATGAGGACAAATTATTATTCAACAAAGCTAAGAAAATGCTAAATGAATTAAGGAAATCAACAGGTAAAAAGGTATGTCTTCTCAAAAAGGCAATATATGGTCTAAAACAGTCAGGAAGACAATGGTATATGAAACTTGATTCGAAACTGAAGGAATTAAAATTTACACCTTCTCACGCTGACCCTTGCATATATACTTTAACTGTGGGTGGAAGCAAAAGCATAGTCGCTGTTTATGTAGACGATATTTTAATTGCTACCAAAAATCAAAAGTATTTAAACCACATCAAGACTCAACTGATGAAATCATTCGAAATGAGAGATTTGGGTAAAATAAACTACTGTCTTGGAATAGAATTTACTGAAGGAGATGGAGAAATCAAGATGTCTCAAGCTAAATATATAAATGAAATCTTGGAACATTTCAATATGAAAGATTGCAAAGCAGCACCAACTCCTCTAACCCCAGGACAGAAATTAGTCAAAGGAAATGAATGTGATGAAAGTTATCCTTACCAAAATTTGATCGGTTCACTGATGTATCTCTCAATAGCAACCAGGCCTGACATCACTCATGCAGTTAGTTATTTGAGTCAATTCAACTCATGTTACAGTAAAGAACATTGGATTGCTGCTAAAAGAGTTCTTCGATATTTACAAGGAACTAAAGAATTATCTCTTGTATTTCGAAAAACTGGCAAACCACTTATAGGTGCAGCTGATGCAGACTGGGCTAATAGTGAAGACAGAAAATCTTACACTGGATATTGTTTTAAATTTGGTAATGCTTTAGTCAGTTGGGAATCAAGAAAGCAAAGGACAGTCGCATTATCGACAAGTGAAGCCGAATATATGTCTTTGACCGAAGCGGCAAAAGAAGCTATTCATTTAAAGCAGCTTATTGAAGACATGGGAAGACCTCATAAAGTGATTGAAATATTCAGTGACAATCAGTCAGCCATAGCCATGGCGAAAAACTCAGTGATAAGCAGCAAGTCTAAACACATAAATATTTGAGAACATTTTATAAGAGAGAAAGTTCAAAGTGGTGAAATAAAAATAAATTACAAACCTACTGAAGACATGGTTGCTGATTTATTTACAAAAGGACTTAATGAAACAAAGCATGTCAAATTTAGACATTGCCTTGGACTCACAACGCCTAAGTTGGGTGTGGGGGAGTGTTAGTTTGTGTAAACAACTGCACCCAACTATAGTTGTCAGATTATATTTAAAACATATGATCTGTAATCATTTTGTGTTTGTTTACCTTTTTTTGTTGATGCAAGAAAATGTTGTATTATAAAAGTAAAATGGTATCTATTTAAATATGAGTTCTTAATTATTATATTTAGTAATTAAAGTCCAACTATAGAGATTTTCCCCCATTGTGAATGTACTACACTTATAAGTTTATGTTGTTCTTGATTACCAAAAAGTAAGTATGATACTGCACGGAATAGGCAATTCCCATCGCCTACAATGGACACAATCTTTTTCGTACAGGTAGATGTCATTATAAAACTGAATAGCCTAAGTCAATAAATTTAAAACTATAATAAAAGTATAATTTTTTTATAAAAGTACTCACACTAATGCAAACGCTTTAAATAATATTTTACAATTCAAAACACTCAAATCCAATCACGTTAAATAACTGTGATTGACTTGGCGTCACACAGTTATTCCGGAAACTGCAGAAACACGGTATGTTTACTTTTTACCGGAAACCGGAAGAGATGGCTGTGAGTAATGCAGAGTGGTAGCAAAAGTGTAGGCCTAGGAGAAATTATGAAGGCGCAGCATATTACTATTTAAAATTTTATAAAATGCCTCTGGATGATCCAATATGCAAATTCCAGTGTGTACAATAAAGTATTTCAATAAAGTACAAAGATACCAAGAATACCAAACAAAAAATATTCCAAAAAAAATACCAAATGCTAAAACGCAAATATTAAGAACAATAATATATTTTACAGAAAATACTACGAATTTAGTTAGAGCGTCAGAAAAGTAGGCCTAATACCTTAAAACCAATAATGTCGCATCCTTGTACTTATAGGCCCTACTCTTGATATCAATTTGATTGTTTAGGTAGGGGCAAACCTAATTTGCCTAAGAAAACCGTTCTATTAGGTTCAACAAAATCAGAAATAAGTAGACCAATATCCACTTGTAAGCCTATTGGATAAATGAATTGTTCTTAACAGTTTTTTTTTTTTTTTTCAAGAACTAGGCAAATGTCTACAGTGTTGTAACTTATGGTTGGATTTAACAAATATTGCTATTAGGATAGGATAGAACGTAGAGAAACCATTTATAACCACTTTCATATCGCAATATTTATGCTGTAGTGTGCAAGTTTCAATAACTATCAAAATTTAAAGAATACAAATTTATTTCACAGAAAATTACATAATAATTATGTTAAAAAAAAAAAACTAAAATTATTTTAGTTGGAGTGTCTGTCAAAGTGGGCCTATAGGCATATTCCTTAAAAATAATAATGCTGCACCCTTATTATGTAACACAGACACTCTTTAGTATTTTATGAACATAACAAATCGATTGTTTACTTAGGCCTAAGCCTTAGTAGCATTGACTTTGTACACTACGTGAGTAGACTTCTCATAGCATAGGCATGTGTGAAGCATATTGACGGTGGTGCGATCTCGTGCGGCGTCCATCGAAGTACACGTAACATATGATAGCTAAATCAGTATTACCACTCTTCTAAACCAAGGATGAAACATTTTATAACTGAAAGTTATGTTTATGTTTTGGTAAAGTGTGTTTGCAGCACTGTAAATTCAGCTGAACAATAACAACATCGATGGCAGTGACTCTGGTGCGGCGTCCACCGAACTTCCAAATTTTTGCCTCAAACTAAATGCATTGGATGAGAGGTCTATTCACGTTAGTGTACATAGTCAATGTTAGTAGTCTAATCAAAGCGTTATATTAGTTAAAAACATCAATAAATAAGCAAGCCCAAACTATAAATTTATAAACTTGTTAGCTTAATAAATAAGTTTTTTGAGAGTTTGAACAGGCCTATAAATATTTTAATGTATCTATTTTGCTTAAAATAAATATCGGTACCATCAGTAAAACATTTATTAGTGACGCCGTTATTGGACACATTACAAAAAGTATATTTGAGAAGATCGGTCTGGAACCCGGGCCGTCTGGATCAGAGAAAGTCACGCTACCGACTGCGCCACAAACACTGTAATTAAAAGTGAAGAATTACAACGTTCCAAACGACAAATTGATTGCACAAAGAATTTCCGATACATCTGTTTCTTTTAATACAAATGTGAGAAATTTATTTAAACTAAACCTTTACAATTTAGTCATAATTTTAAAGCAATCAGCTATTTTACATAATTAAGCAACATTCTTTCCATTTAAAGGATAATAATTAATTGTGAACGTTTTTAGGCACGGTATTGGCTATATAGTAAACAAAATCCTTCCTAGCTTTTGCTCATCCACACTGTATTTAGACAAAATACCTCGTGTGTTTACAATCAGCTGATTGAAATCGTGTAAAATAAATAAATTGTTAAGGTTTGAAAATGTCGACATTTTTAATTTAAGGGAGTAAGATAACGTTAATTATATGATTAAGCAACTTTCTTTTCATAAATTACAATACATCATAATAATTGTAAACGTTTTTAGGTACTGGCCATAATAAACCAAATCCTTCATGAGCTTTTGTTCATCTATTCTGTGTTTAGACAAAATACCTCGTGTGTTTACAATCAATCAATCAATCAATCAAACAATCAGCTGATTGAAATCGTGTAAAATAAATAAATTGTAAAGGTTTGAAAATGTCGATATTTTTAATTTAAGGAAGTGAGATAGTGTTAAAGTAAATAAAATCTGCTAATATACAAAGGTTTACGTTTTATTTGGTACAAACTGCATGTAAATTGGTCCAGTGGAAGTCTCAGACGAACTGTCCAAAGGATTGGAAATGTTGACTTTTTTCCCCATGTTAAATCTCCATAAGAAAAGTTTATTTTTCATTTTTGATTGATTTAACGTAAATATTTTAGAAATACTAATAAAACCTGCTAATATAGAACCGAAAACGTTTATTTTGGTACAACCCGCTTGTAAATTGGTCCAGTGGAAGTCTCAGACGAACTGTCCAAAGGATTGGAAATGTTGGCTTTTTTCCCCATGTTAAATCTCCATAAGAAAAGTTAATTTTTCATTTTTGACCGATTTAACATAAATATTTTTGAAATACGAATAAAACCTGCTAATATAGAACCGAAAACGTTAATTTTGGTACAACCCGCATGTAAATCGGTCCAGTAGAAGTCACAGACGAAGTGTCCAATGGTTTTTTACCTTTGTGTTTTAAATATAGCCTATAGATTTTTAATATAGAAAATGTGATTGTGAGGGAGTGAGCGAGGGGAAAAACGCCGTGAGCGAGGGGGAATAGCCGTGAGCGGAGGGGAACTAATAAATAATAAATGAAAAGCTAATAAGTAAAAAAGTTGTATCAATTAATAATGCAAGGTAAAGTAATAATAAAATGTATTATTACGATGATAATAGCAAAAGGGATTTCCTTCATTCACAACCCATCCGTGAGCGACGAGAAAATGTCAAGGGTCTTCAGTTTTTGACCTGACTATACAGACACCCTTTTTTTTGTCATACCGGCTTTATAATTATTTCTAAAACTACCGTTTCTAGTTTTGCTATTAATTATAAATGAGTTATGAGGAACGAGCGAGGGTAACAGCAATTAATGTACACACGATTTCTTAATTGTAATGTGTTAATAACATCGTAAATATGACAATTACGATGCTGCCGTTCACAACACGTCTTCCGTGTAACTGGCCGAGCGCAACTGACAGGAACGAGAGAAACAAAATGGCCCACACCTATTTGGCGGCAAATTCAAAACATCAATAAACTTTTATTGGTCTTGTAGAGACACAGAAATAATGGCAAATTATTCTGAAATTGGTCTTATTTCAATAATATTATTACTTGATTTTGAAACGTAAATGCTGTATGAAAATCACAGCCATTTTACATAGTTATTTTTTGTAAATTTGTATGGCTTTGGTCAACTGAGAACTTAGACTCTGAGGCGTGGAGAGAGTGAGCAAGGGGGAAAATCAGACATATTGTTTTTTTGTTTTTTTTAATAAATATATTTTCATTTAATAATTTTAGTTAAAGCAAGATCATGTTTAATAATATACTTACCATTACTGCAAAAGCTTTATTTGCATGAGAAAAATTATTTTTTAGTAATTTTCTCTAGCAGAGACTCAAAATGGCCATTAATTTATATTTATATAATTAATTAATAAGGTAGAGAGGACTATATAGTCCTAACTTTGCCTCAAAAAAAATAAAGCATTTGTTTATTGTTTATTGTTTAATTTGATAACGACCCATATTGATGTAAGAAATGGATTATAATAATCTTTCTTAACCAGTCTAACCCACTAACCGTTAATTATTTCATCACTTTTATGTGTTCAGCGATGTACATACCAACCAAATCAATAGTTTATGGGAACATGCAAAGCACATACTCCCTCACTACAATGGGAAAAATAACCTTTTACATTTCGTATTTCGCAGCATTTATGTAAGTTAACACCGTTTTAGGGCCAATGGAGGCTGCATCATCCACAATCAAGAGCTTTAGCCATGCTAAAGTCAACTAAAAAATAAACTTAAGCTTAGTTTATTTAGTGTTGTTCTGTTATAATACTTTAGGCTACATTTTACTTGTTTTGGTTATATCTACTTCAGTTACCAAACTTGTTTATTTAAGATTTTTTTATTTAGGCCTAAAAAGAATAAAACGAAATAGAGGGTTAAATCGTAATAGTAATGTTTAACTTTATTATTGATATCAGTAATAATCGTAAAATCAAAATTTTAACCATCGAAAATAAAAATGGAGTAGGATAACGAAGTTTCTCCAGAAATGGGTAGTATTTTCCTAGATCTGGTTTTGATCAAAGCCTATAGACTTACAGTAATATGTTAGGTTGAAAAAATTCAATAATTATTAAAGTTAGCCTAGCTGTTATGAATGGTTCATAATGTTCATGTTTGATTATACGAACCATCACCAGTACAAATTACTTTGGATAATCAACTCTCTGCTGTGAGTATTTATAACAGGTTACAGTAATCTAAAATGGTACAGCCGCATGTATAATTAAAATCCTCCCTGACCATCTATCATCATCATATTTATGTAACCAAAATAGTAACATGATACCCACACGATTCCTGAGGGTTTTGTATGCAACTGGATTGGAAAAAATATAGGTAAAGCTTCTGAAAAATTATTGTATGGGAATGAGTTTGTTAACCTTCATCTAAATTTTGAGTGAGAAATGGAGAGGCCATAAGCCTAACAGGGTGAATGAGATAAGGCATAGCCTAAATTTATTCAACAGACATAGGCCTAACCAACTGATCTGGTCCATAGATTGATGTTTATAACGCTGCTATTTAATATTGCTGTCAAAAGTTTAGAAAATTAAATCTTAGGTAGCTTATATTTTAGTAGTCTAAGTTAATTCATGTGAGCGACAGTAAGTAACTCACCTTTGACGGATGAAGTGGCTAAGCTTTCCATTGAAAATCTCTTAAAAATCAACAATAAGAGCTCAATAAACCTAAGAAATTGGTCTATCTAAATTATTGTATTATATTCACATATCTTTAACAAACAACACAAATCTAACAACTTCGTACCACTTTCACTCACTGTTAAATTGTTAAATTCATAGGTTAAGTTACTAGGTTAGGAAGATTGGTCATTCTGTTCTGCTACTGCTGTATGTTTGTTTGAAAATGAAAAACAAATGTTTACCAAATATGGCCGGTTGGCCAGCTGACTGTAAAATCATAATAAAAGCATTGAATATATAACCTCGAAAACACAACTTTAATATTTTTAACGATCAAAAGTATAATTTCGCATTATGATAAAAAACGTTGTTCATCACTCGGAGCAAAAGTGTCTTTTTGATGCTTAATCCTAAAAAGACTCACTTTTGCTCCTAGTGATGAAAACTACTATTTTAGATGTTCTGTGTATAACACTCTGTATAGTCAACAGCTGCAGGAAATTATTTTTCATGTTCTTACTTGGGTCTACTTGACCAAGGTCTGTAAGGGGAAGAAGCACACTTGACCATTGACCACACCTTCTGCTACTACTGTCATTTCATTTGATAGTTTCTGTTTTCTGAGCAATTTCTTCTTTCTTTCATCCACCATCATCATCCAATGCTTTTTACCTTTTTTACCTTAGTCAATTAAGTTATTTAACTAAACTTAGTCAGTGTATTGTGGCAATTTAATATTTCTTGAAGTTGATATAGTATCTTCTTGTAAAAAATTCATTAATATTATACTGAGGGGAGTAGTCTAAATGTAACGCCCAATGTAAATAGTTGACAGTTTGCAGCCAAGTTATTTGGTGGTATCTCCCAATGTTGCCACTTTTAGGGTAATTACCCTTTTCTAGGGTAATTTATTGGTCTTAGGGCAATTTCTAGGGTAATGGAAAATTTAGGGTAATCTTAGGGTAAAATTACAGATGCTGCAAATAGTCAACATTTTACCGAAAAAACACGAAAAACTATTGAAAAACATGAAACATAAACATTAAAAATATAACAAAATAAATAATATTTTTATTTTAAATATAAAAAAATGTTAGTACAGTCCACCAGTATAGGCTTTTACAGTTATCCTTAAAATAATGATAATAATAAGTATAATTTGTAAGTTACAGGAAAATTATAACAAGGTAATCTTAACTGCAAGAAATAAGATTAGGCTACAACACTTATAAGTTATAATAAAATAACATAAGTGAATAACATTGTAAACATCGTAAGATAATAAGAGATAGGAACCTTTAGGAGTACACAATAGTGGCATAAAACTTATTAATAATAGGTAAAACCAGAGAGAGGTAATCTTTTAGGACATTGAAAGGTAACTTAAAAAATGTTAGTTGTGAAGGCATATATAAGAATGGTGATTAGACCAAAACATAATAATAACGAAACTGGAAGATACCGTATATTAAAAAAAATCATAATTTTTTAGCCTTAGTCACATTAAAGAGAGAGAAAAAAACATTAAGGTAGCCTTGGCATTTATAAAGTGAACAGGCCAGAAATACTACGATAAAGATAAAAATTTAAAATAATAAAAATCTGAAAAAGATAGGCCTACACACAAAAAACGCATTTAGCCAAAATAAAAAAAAAATATTTTATTGTATTTGTTTTGAATTTATTTAAGCATTATTTAATTCATTTTACAGCCTTTCTCTTGTTTTAGGTGTTTTATAACAGTATTATCATTGACTATTTGTGTATTCATAGTCAATGGTATTATGGTACTTAAAAACACCAATTAAGCGTTGGGGACATTTTTAGGGTAATTTAAAAAAGATTTAGGGTAATTTAGGGTAATTTTTCCTTTTGTTTAGGGTAAAATTATAGTTACGAGGTGGCAACACTGGTATCTCCCTAACCTTAGTCAATGCCCTAACTACAAGGTTTATCTATGCCCTTTGCCCAGTTCATACGAAAAGTCGATATCGCATAACCTGTCAACTCATTTCGTTGTCATATCCAGAATATAGCCAATCAAGAAAGTAATAGCCAATCATTCATTAATAGTGCATTACCATGGCCGCTGCTTGTAGATTATTCGGTATTCTGGAAAAAATATCTGCCTGCAATATTAAAAAATTTAGTTTACCAGGTAAGACTTGCATATAAAAGTAGACCTAAGTTGTAGACATTCATATTACCGTATAGGTTAGGAGCTATGAATACTTTAAATTTGGCTTGCCATAATTTTACAGGAGAAAACCAACCCTTCCCCCTCCTCCGGATAAGCGTAAATGGAGAATGGTTGGCGGCCCTGAAGCCGACTGGCGTGTATGGCTATATCGGTGCTCCGTATTGTACAGTTTATATATAGTTTTAAAGTCAATAACTTATTTCATGTTCAAATTAGTTCTCACACATTTTTAATGGTACAGTGATCATGGGGTGTCTTATGTTGTACTTCAGGGCCTGCACCCCTAGAACTGGGAAGTTCACTACCCAATCCCAGCTCAAAGTACCGAGTTGGGTAACGGGCGTGGCTCCCTTTATTAACTGAAGTAGGGCAGCGGCGAAAACTTCGTTATCCGTCTCCACCGTTATTATCGATATGGAAATTTCGATATTGCGATAATATTGCTATTATATATTGATGATACAATTACACGATAAGTTACGATTACGATTTTATCACCTGACTTAGTTTCTCGTTCTAATATAATGAAATAAACCTTTTGACAATAAAACAAATACCGTATTCAAACAAGTAACTGAAAATAACAACAACAGAAAAAGTAAAAATTGTAGCTAATGTAACCTGTAACAAAGAACAACACAGAATAAACTAACCAAGTTTGTTGTGTAAGTTAGCTGGGTATCTAAATTCAAATTGTGAGAAGAAGCAGACTTCGTCAGATGGCGTAAAATGGCGTCACAAATATGCTGCAAAATACAAATCCGAAAGGTTTTTTTTTTGCTATTGTATTGAGGGAATATGCATTTTAAATGTTTCCAAACACCATTGATTTTGTTGTTATAAACATCGCTGTCAATTAAAATGACGGAGGTTTACGGTTACACTGTTAGGTTAGATTACATATCTGTTCTCAGTATCGTTGTTGATTCAATTGTTTTCATCGCTCAATTTCAATCGCAATATCGAAATTTCCACATCGATAATAACGGTGGAGACGGATAACGAAGTTTCGGCTGTTTCGAGCCCTGGCGGAGTTGGCCTTGTTTCAATCGTGCGCTTACTGGGTGTCTCACTCCAGCTCCCCCCAAAAGGGAGGTAATGAGTCAGGATGTCGGGGATCTGGGGCTTCCGTGCCTTCGGGTGCGGTTGCAGTGTAGCCGGCGCCTTTGGCGTGCGGGTGTCCAGTGACCTAGTTATTCCTCTTGGGAACCACCCATGACCCAAGTAAAACCTAAAATGGGTACCTCGGGATCTGGTTCAAGCCCCTGGCTTCGGCCAGTCCGGATATTGGGTTGGACTCGAGGGGGCAGAGGTTGTCGGTATGCTCGGCACACAGTTTCGGCTGTGGGGGGCCCTCCGGCCCCATCTGGGGGCGTTGCTCACAAACGAAAGCTGAGAAGTAGCATGGGTAGTGCTGCCACTGTCACTTACAGCGGATGGTCATTTTGGGGTCACCGCCGGTTGAGTACCACAGGCCTAGTGAATTCTGGGTTTTGTGGGGGTCTAATCCGCCTCAATGTGATTTGGGACAAATTGTTCCATAACTCCCCTGGTCGCAAGACTGGTCTGGTTAAGGCTCACGCTAGGTACGGACTACCCGTGAGGGTAGGGGGAGCCAATACGAGGGTTACCCTTGTAAAGGAAATAAAACGTACAGAAGTACAGTGATCAGTTTAATTGCTAAATATTAGGCCTATCACCTCACACCGGTTTTTTCTTAGTGTAATCTTCAAGTAAAGTTTTAAAAATCCATGTGGACAGTTGTGGAATTTCCATGGTATGTTTCCATAACTTACTGCCTGATTTTTCCTCCCCTGGCCTTATTTTTTAGAAAATGGCCTAGGCTTCTCTTTTAGGAAGCCCTTTGACGCTCCCAAAACTCTGCCGAGTCAACGGGAAAGAAGCAAAGTATCAAGTAAGTAAGTTACAAGTTCTCGCTATCTTAAATCTCAACTTAGCGTCTCTGCAGCTTTCAGCCAATGAGAAGCCTCCGTCTTCAATTTTGTACCAATCAGGAATCCTGTTTCATGTCCTTTTGCAATCCTCTTTCCTCACCGATATTTTCGTTCATGTCAGTAGGCGTCCTCTCTAAAATTCCAAAATTCGACACTCACAACCTTTCCAAAGTTTAACCTAATTCGATGCCCCAACCTCTAATTTCCAACATTAAGTAGTAGCAAGTAAGTACCATCTTAACTTTAAAAATGAAAGAACTGGCACACTGTGGACATTGTGACTTCGTCATTGACGATTCTAAAAGTAGTTCAATACAATGTGACATTTGTTTAGTCTGGACTCATGCTGATTTCAAATTCTCTAGGATTAAGAAAACTGCCTTTAAGTACATTAAAAACGTAAGCTGGGTCTGTGATAAATGTATTGATTTTGGCAAATCATGTAGGGCTCAAAATTCAAACAGGCCTAGTCTTGAACTAGATTTAGAGGCTTTAGAAACAGAACTGAAAAATGTTAGAAACTTAAATCAACTCATGTTAGAAGAAAATAAATCTTTGTCTACTAAAGTGGGCCTAGGCCTACATGATCTCAGAAAAGTGATTGGTGAACTCAAAAGAACTTCTAGAAATAACAAATTTAGGCTAGCTCAAGAGAACTGGGATTCAGTTTACAATGCGACAAATGTTGACGAAATGTATGATGAGTTTATAAACACATTCAAATACTATTTTGAAATAAGCTGTCCAATCAAAAAAATTAAAATTAAACAGGGAAATCTTGGAAAAAACAACTGGATGAATGATGAGATCTTGGATGCAAAAGAGACAATGTTTAGTTACTATTCGATCTGGAATTTAACAGGGTTGATGTCAGATAAACTTAAATACAACCAATCTAAAGAAATTTACAAAAACAAAATTCAGCAAAGTAAAATAGAATGGGCACGTGATTGTCTATAACGATCCAAGAATAAATCTAAGGACTCGTGGAAAATAATCAATACCACCAGACCACATAATTCCATAGCAGGGGCGAACCCAGGGGGGGATAAAGGGGATATCCCCCCCCCCCAAAATGTTGGAGGGTAAAAAAATATGTTCAAAAATAAAAATAATCTATGACAAGTGGTTCAAATATTATTTTCATATGCCAGACATTTATAAACAGATATAAAGGCAAACTTATATAAAAACTAATAGGGGTTTTAATTGCACAATGCAAAAAGATAAAACAGTAATATTACTTTTTTATTCATGTTAAAAGCTGATTAGACAAATTACTTTACCTCCGTCCTTTGTCAGCTTTTGTGTTAATCCTACAGGACTACCGCGGTTTCAGAACTACCGTTCCATCATCAGGTCAGATTTCAAGACAGTAAAAGTTCAACATGTCTGTCGTCACACATTAAAAAATTACATTGAGTCACAAATCACACACACACGAGAAACAAGACACAAACGGACATACATTTTGCGCACTGTTCAACTTGTACTGGCCGGTAGGTGATCGCCGACTTCAGTCGGCGACTGTCTAGTTCTTGCAATTGGCACTAAGCGAGCTCTAATTCACTTGTAGTGCTGCCACCCTTAACTTATTAGTTGTTTTGTGGTTTTTGCCGTTTAGTTAGTCTAAACGTGTGTGTATCTTAGAGATAAAGATAACTCATATATTTTACGATTTTTAATTAATGTATTTATTTAGGCATTTCCTATAGACTGTGGACTGTCATTTACTGTATTTCATTTGAATTTTGACAACTTGATTCTATTTTTTAAGAAGACACGATATATTTTGCCTTGATATATGCACTGTTAAAATAATATAATACTTTATAAGTTACAATTGTACAATTTGTATTAGTTATTGTTATTAGTTATTATGTTATATTTATAATATAAATAACTCTGATGCTGCATTTTGTGTCTTATACAGGGTGTCTTGAAACTCTCTACCGACCTTTTCAGATATTATTACTAGACCAAAGACAAGCCAAAATATCATATTTAAAATTTCCAAAACTCCATAGTTACCCATATACAGCCGCCATTTTGTATTTTTTAAAGAATAATTTTTAATTTAAGAACGGCTTCATGTAATAACTTGAAATTTGGTACACAGATTTTTGAAGTAAAGACCTAAGTGGAAAAAAATAATCAACCTTTTATCCTTCATATTTTCAAAGTGGTGGCTGTTTAAATTGTTTAACCTTAATTTGCATAAAAACTACGTAAGGTAGTTCATGTTAGTATGTGTTTTTTGGAAAATTTTATTTAAAATCCAACGATTTAAAAACTGAAAATCGGATCATAAACAAGCAAGATAGAGCGATTTTACTGATTCTAGTCACGGTCGTACCGCTTCACTGGGATAGGTTTTGGTAGGAAATCCATTATTGACCTGGCGCCGCGACCGCGCTTTTCGAGCGGCACCTCGCTTAAGTGCATAATTATTTGAATTAAAATCGCTCTATCTCGCTTATTTATGAAAATTTAAATTAAATTTTCCAAAAAACACATAAGAACATAAATTTTTCTACCTTACGTAATTTTTATGCAATTTAAGGTTAAAGATTTTAGACAGTCGCTATTTTGAAAATATGAAGGATAAAAACTTGATTATTTTTTCCCAGAAATTTCTTTACTTAAACAAGCTGTGTACCGAATTTTAAATTATTACGTCAGGCCGTTCTTAAACTAAAAATTTTTCGTAAAAAAATACAAAATGCGGATGTACAGGTAACTATGGAGTTTTGGAAATTTTAAATATGATATTTTAGCTTGTGTTTTGTCTAGGAATAATACCTGAAAAGGTTGGTAGAGAGTTCAGAGACACCCTGTATATAAATCGTGTATTTCCTTCTTGATGAGTAATGTATTTTGGTGTTTTTAATAAACTTTAGACTATAACTTCTTACTGTGCTTCGCCTGAATGTCATTTATTTCCCATCGTAATATAAAGTCAATACATTTTTTCCAAGTTTAAATAATAGTCTGATATTTTTATTTAATATTCGAAACCCATTAGTTTCACTCCAAATTCTGATAGAATAGAAGTCTGCATAAAGTTAAATTTTAACTTCTGAAATTCACTAAATCTAACCATAATAGCTTCAAAAATTCCAAAATTTTCCGGGGGAGGCCCCCGGATCTGCCGTACCCTTCGGCAAAAAATATCCCCCTCCCGAAATTGAATCCCGGGTTTGCCCCTGTTCCATAGACAATAGTAATATTGTTCTAAATATTAACGGAGAAACCATAGAAAACCCAGAAGAAGTATGTGAAGCTTTTAATAATTATTTTGTAGATGTCTCAAACAACCTCAATTCCAACATTAGCAATCAAGTTCTGTCTGGATTCCCAAAATACCTAAGTGAAGATACAGTACTGGAAAGATTTCATCTCATCACAACAGAAATTATGGAAATTTTTGCCAAACTGACACCCAAACATTCCTGTGGCATTGACGGCATAAGTATGCATGTCCTTAAGACCTGCAAAGAGGAAGTTTCTCGCCCTCTCACCCACATAATCAACTCTTCCTTGAATTCTGGAACCTTTCCACAAAACTGCAAAACGGCCATAGTAAAACCAATTTTCAAAAAGTCCGACAAGACCGATCCTGGTAACTATCGTCCAATCTCCCTCCTTCCGTCTGTTTCAAAATTAATTGAAAAAGTTGTTTCGGAGCAACTTAACCATTTCCTGGAACACAATAACATACTGTGCAACAGACAGTATGATTTCAGATAAAACAAATCAACCAAATTGGCATTGATTGATTTCATCAACAACTGCATCGATGCGATGGAGGCTGGGGAAACAGTAGTTGGCTGTTTCGCAGATCTCTCAAAAGCCTTCGATTGTGTCGATGCTGCAATTCTTTTAGAAAAACTGGCCTCAATCGGAATCTCTGGTCTGGCGCTGAAATGGCTTGAGTCTTACTTAGCTGAAAGATGCCAGATCACTGAGATTTTGCAAAGCTCTGCTTCAAAACTTCAAAAAATTTTCTCCACTCCAAAAATCATTACGAACGGCGTTCCGCAAGGATCCGTTCTGGGACCTCTCCTTTTCTTGGTTTACATCAACAACATCACAGACTGTGTCCCAATAGGTAACGTCTACTTGTTTGCGAATGACACAACATTATTCGTAAATGGGTCAGACTTGCCAAGACTGGAGGCAGAGTCTAATGAAAAGGCAAATGAATTAGCTAACTTTTTTTCATCAAATAAACTGAATTTAAATCCACAAAAAACCAGATACATGTGTATCCAAACTGCCCAAAGAAAAAATTCAAAAAACAATAGGACTCCGAACCTATTTATTGGAGAGCATCAAATTGAAATTTCAAAAACCGCTGACTTTTTGGGGGTGAGATTGGATGATAGGCTGGGATGGGAAGATCAGTTAAAGAAGCTTGAGGTGTCGTTAGCTCGAGGTCTGTATATTCTGCGTAGAATTAGAACCTACGGAAGCCTTCCCCTATCAAAATTGGTTTACTTTGGCCTCTTCGAACAACACATTTTTTATTCAATAATTCTTTGGGGAGCTGTTAAGGGCAACCTTGAAAGAATTTTTGCCTGTCAAAAGATGGCAATAAGGGCCATCCTGGGCATGCCGCCCCAGACCAGCTGTAGAGATGCTTTAAAACAATTAGGCCTTCTCACGGTCCCCTTACTTTTCATCTTTGAATCAGTCTGCTATATAAAAACCCAAAAAATTTCACCAACCTTTTCCAATCACAAATACCACACCCGACATAAAGGACTTCATGCAGAGCAACACAAACTAACTCTTTTCGAGCACAAGCCTAAATACTGTGGGATCAAGCTATTCCAAGCTTTGCCAGAAAAATTACAAAATATCAATAAAATCACAAAGTTCAAAGTTGAAGTTAAAAAGTTTCTAGTGGAGTCCAGTTTTTATAGTATTGACTGTTACCTTTCTGGTAACAAAGAACTAGATTAACAAATTATCCTTTGTAGGGCAGCTATATATAAGATAAACCCCTTGACCTGTCCAATTCCTTGACTCTAAAGACAACGGATGCGAGCTACAAGTAACAAGTAAAGTAAGCTAAATGTTTCTCAAACTAGGCCTAGGACTAGTCTTGCAAGTCAAAGTAATTGTAATGTTAATGTTTCTGCTAATCCAGATGTTTCACTTTCTTGTGCTAATCTTCAACAGAATGAATCTCCCATTAATGTAAACTAGAGATCGCCTCCTGATCAAAATTTGATCAAAATTTCAGTTGAACTGGACCCAAGAACTTTACATTTTATAACTGAAACATCTGTTTTTCCTGTTTTTCTGGCGGTTGTTTTTACAACAGCTGTCTAATGATTCAATCAATACTCCTTCCTCCATAAGATTAACATCGCAACTTTGAAAGCCTATGGGGCGTACCCCTGGTGTCCGATGTGAATTAGAATGTGATTCTGCTCATCTACAGGACTGTAACTTTCTAACGGTATGCACGGATTTCTCCTACGATGCACACGAGCTGAGAAAAAAGGAGGAAATTAAACATGCTTGCGTATTAATATATAGATGAGCCTCTATCGTCAACTTTAAATGAACCTTTATCATCCACCCAAAGTACACCTAAGACCCTTCAGGGAAACTGCAGTAAAGTTAAACTGATTGCTGACAGCCATGGCAGGGACCTTCAAAAGTTCCTGCAGGCAAAGTGTACTGGAATAAATTGGGATGATCACCTTCCATATCATATTTATTTACAATGGATGAAGTTTTGTGAAGAATTACCTACATTGTCTCAGTTAAATATTCCCCGCTTTGTTGCTACTCAGAACTTCAAAGATGCTCAATCACATGGCTTTTGGGACGTCTCTGAACTAGACTATGCTTGTTGCATTATTTACGAATTGTTAACGATGACTCTGTTTCTGTTCACCTATTATCAGTGAAATCTAAGGTAGCCCCCTTGAAGAGACTCACTATTCGTAAGTTAGAGTTGTGTGGTGCTTACTTATTAAATAAACTGATTCGATTTTACAAGAAGACAATTGAGAACACAAATTTCTTGGTACACAATTCTATGCTTGGACAGATTCAAAAGTTTGTTTGAGTTGGATACATACTACTCCACATTTACTGAAAACATTTGTAGGCAACAAGGTCGCTGACATTCAGGAAACTTTGGATCCGTCACATTGATTTTATGTTCCATCCTCCGAAAATCCTGCAGACTGCGCATCACAAGGTATAATGCCATCACAGCTCATTGATCACCCCCTTTGGTGGCATGGACCAGACTTTTTACAACATCCGCCCTCTCATTGGCCAATCCAAGACAATGCGATTAACCCTACGACAGAAATGATTCTGAACTCAAACCAAAATTTATTTTTACAACTGCTGTCAACTAGGAATCAACATTTCTTGACTTCACAGAACGTTTTTCTCATTTCAACATCTGCAACGATGTTTTGCCTGGATTCTTCGCTTCATCAATAAAAGTCGAAATATATCAACCAAGATAACTTCAAATGCTCTTTCAACTTCAGAATTGACTCAGTTTATATCTTAAGAAACCATCTTTATGGAAATAATTTTAATAAAAATAAAAATTTGAAACAATGACTGTATACATGGTTTGAGATGAACAAAATTTAAAAATAATAAATTAAAATTATATGTATTACACTGTGTCTACCAGGCAAACCATGTATGCATGGTCAGTAACAGTTTCTGTTTTCTCTCTTTGCTACTATTATGTTAGTGAAAATTACTCAGCGCCATCATTAAAAAAGAAGATTTAAAATCCATTGGAAACTGTACATCTTTTCCTCAGCAGTGGCGACTCTTCAAACCGAACAAGGACAAATCAAGCGTCCTGTAGTCAAGCCGTGTCCATTACCCGTGAAATAGACAATCTCAAGAAATCTTCTATTTTACTTGATATTGATATCAACAAGATGCAAAATAACTTTTATTTTATTTATTAGTTCATTTACTCAAGAAGAATTTGTATACAATTCAAAGACTGTTGCTTTCAATTTGTAAATATTGAAGTTTGAATTCCAATGCAACATGAAAAAATATATAAATATATTTTTTGGTGGGGAGCAATGTTTAGAACAGGACTTTAATATTATTATTATGCTTATCTTAACTCAAGCGCATGGTTTCATTTTAATTGTATTGTTATTAACAATCAGCTGTTTATGTAAATAAACACAGTCTTTCTTCAACAGTGGTAAAATTCTTGTTTCAAAACCTTGTATAATGTTATCAACAACAGATTCCACAGCCTTAATCGTATTTTTACCGGGGATAAAACCATATTTTTCATTACATAACAAACTATTATTTTTCTTAAAAAGTGGTCAATAGTGATCTAATGGGTTAACCTTAGCCATTATACGTATAACTTCCTTTTGTATAACTAGTAGGGTACATCATTTACATGGGTAGAGTTTCCCCAGAAAATTATTCCATATCTGATGGCTGATTGGAATAGAGCGAAATAAGCAGTTTTGATATAATGTAGGCCTAAGAGTATTACGTCAGTGAGTCCCCTGAACAGAAACACTAATCTGCTTAGTCTAGCACAGAGTTGTTGTATGTGTGGAGCCCACGAAAGCTGTTGGTCAACAACAACACCAAGGAACTTTACTTCATTACTAAGCCTAATGTCATGCATTTCCGGTCTTTTTCAAAGCCCAAATAAAACTGTCTTGAGTTTATTCATGGTTTAGCAAAAAACTGTTAGCTGAGAACCGAGAATCAATCCTCAGCTTTAGTCAAATTGTTGGTTGCATTGTTCTTCAAGACATTTAGATCATTTTAACAGGAGAGCAAGGTGGTATCATCGGCATACAGGTACGCTGTATGATCCAAACAAAAAAGCAAGTCATTGATTGACACCAGGATTAGGAAAGGTCCAAGGACCGATCCCTGGGGAACCCAACAGTTACTAACAGCTATGGTTGACCATAACTCATTGCAGTAAACTACCTAGGCAAGTTTTAAACAGATTCAAAGCAGAATTTTGTATGCTATAAAATTCCAACGTATGGAGCAACATTACATGGTCAACACAATCAAAGGCCTTGCTTAGTTCAATGAAGTTAGCCCAGGCGAAATTCTTATTCTCAGAGGATGCTAAGATGTCCCTGACCATGGCGTCGATAGCTTCCATAGTGGACTGTCCACTTCTAAAGCCAAATTGGTGATTATTGAGCAAGGAGTGAAGCTCAAAAAAGTTACTTGACTGTAGATAATATGTTCTAGTACCTTGGACAGGACAGGAATTAGACATATAGGCCGATAGCTGCCTGGATTTGCCTTTTCCCCCTTTTTAAATATTGGACAAATTTTGGAAATTTTTGAAAAATCCAGGGAAAACTCATTGTAGAAGACAAACATGCAGTAAGTTCGGAGAGTTACAATATCCTCAGCAATATTCTTAACTAACCAGATGGAGTTGTCGTAGTAATCTTTAGTTTATTGGAATTTTTAATATTGGAGATGACAAAAAATACCTCTTCACAGGTAACAGGAGAAAATCTAAAATTTTTATGACTTCTGGGGAAATTATTCAAAAGTTGACCTGAGGTTACAATAGGCTTTTTAACACTATCAGTAACTCCTTGATCATAAAACGTACGTCAATACACAACTAGAACAAAAAAAGTTACTAAGCGTACTTTTTTATTTCAAACAAATTCAAGCGACAAAGATGTAGATGAAGAATATGAAATTTTACATCAACAAATCTTTATGAAGTGTACCCTGACAAAAAGGGGTTATGTAAGTGGTGGGCCACTGAAGATTTTGGAGAATGACGTCTATAATTCCAATGTCCGGAATAAGAATCACTTTATTGTCGGTAAAATTCGTTCTTACAATGCTAGCAGAGCTAGCACAGAACATAAGACATTGTCAAAAACTTAAACAACACAAGACAATAAGACAATATACCTTAAAACTAACTTCAAGTAAATTACTCAACACATTTTCCTAGACATAAATTGAAGTAAAATAATAGTAACAATAAAAGAATCTTTCTGAACAAAAAATTCCCCAACTGAATAACTAATTCCCTAATTGAATGATTTCAATTCTCTTTTAAACTTTTCTTCCCTAATTATTGTTTTCAACGTGCTTGGCAAATGGTTAAAAAGTTTCCTTCCCATGTACAGCGAGGTTTTCATCAGTATTTGTTTTAATAATTTTTATTCTTTCTTTGTTGTCTGTCCTCTTTCCGCCATATTGCGGGTTCCGGGTTCTGATAACGGTGTGAGCTTTGCAGGTGTATATAGCTATGTGTATGAATCATTGGTCTAAATTTTTATGCAGTTTATGCCTTGCTGTTTTTACTGAGGATTACATCTTATTTTTATGTCTAGCTCTTAAATGGAATAACATACTACTTTGTTTTAATTAATTAGGCCTAATGAAAATCTGAAAAAAGTCAAAGCCATCATTTGTTTATTTATTTTGCAATTGTTTTGCATTTTACCAATCTATAATATGGGTTCTCTTAACTCTAGAGTAACATATGTGAACTCCTTGGAGTTCAAACAAGAGAGATAACCGAACAATAGATCATCGTTCAAGAATTTATTGTTGAATATACGTAAGTTTTCTCGTAAATGAGATAACCGAGCACCAGAAAATGACAAATAGCCCACTGAAATCAGTTGGATAAAATAACATTTGTTTCTAATATTTGCTATAGGTAGCCTATTACTTTTGGCATTTGCACTTCAGTTATCTTCTCCCATAACAAACTACAGAGTCAGCCATTGTAACCTTTGTGTTATAACTCTGTTCTGACGCCAATACCATTCTCAACGATTGTGTAAATAAATAACTTTGTCTATTGTCCATCCTTTCTTTTCTTAGCTTTTTACTTCTAACAGGAATATCCTGATTTCAGTTTTGGACTAAGCAGATCGTTGGATTACATAAATATTGATTATCAGGACTCCATTGTATGTCTAGATGAAATACTTTTCGTCTGTCATGCCAATGAGAATCTATAAATAAATTCATAGAATCGGAACAACATTTATTCACTACTATATATTTGTCAAATACCACTCACTCACGTATCAGAGTATCTCCAATACTATAAGGACTAGAGGGTTAAAACTTGGCATGGACGTTCATCTTTGTTAAAAAACGCTCACTAAGAAACGGTTTTGCAAAATTCCGTCAGGGCTCCGCCCCACACGACTTGTAAATTTCATTACAATTTTATTCTTATGGGGGATTTTTAATACAAATCAAAGCAACAACGAATCTCCAAAAGTATAGAGCATGCAAGATTGAAATTTGGTATAGTCATTCCTTTCTACCCATTGATGCTCACTAAGAAATGGTTTTACGAAATTCCTGCAGGGCTCCGCCCCACACGACTTCAAAATTTCGTTACAATGTTATTCTTATGGAGCACTTACGAATCTAGGAAACAACGAATCTCCAAAACTATAGGACCTACAGGGTTGAAATTTGAAATGGAAGTTCCTCTTTGCCTATAGGTGCTCACTAAGAAATGGTTTTGCGAAATTCCTTCAGGGCTCCGCCCCACACGACTTCAAAGATTTGATGTAATTATAGCTGTTAAAGATTCAAATTTATCAGCTGAAAGTGAAATAATACATTTAAAGAAGGATTACATAACCATATAACAATAGTCTTATCTTTGTAAACAATTTAAATGGTGTAAAAATGTTTATTATTAGAGTTTAGATTAGGTTAGGTTTAATCTACTTTGTCAAATACCACTTACTCAGTATCATCGAATCTTTATAGCCATTGGGTATAGGGGGTTGAAATTTGGCATGGGCGTTCTTCTTTGCTCAGATGATCACTAAGAAACGGTTTTGCAAAATTCCATCAGGGCTCCGCCACATGGACTTCAGATAATGTTATTCATAGCTAATTTTTGTTCGAGTCTAGGAAACAACAAATCTGAACAACTACAGGATCTATGATGATGGAATTGGACACGTTCCTATTTGCTCATATGTACGTGCTCACTACGAAACTGTTTTGCAAAATTCTATCAGGACTCTGCCACACACGATTTTAATTTTGGTCTAATGTTATTCTTATGGCCAATTTTAAATATGAAACTAGGGAACAACGAATATGAAAAACCAGATGACCTAAGGGGTTGAAATTTGAAATGGAAGATACACTTTTCCCATAGGTGCTCCCTAAGAATCGCTTTTGTAAAGCATCTTTAGGGCTTCGCCCCACAGGACTTCAAAATTACTTTTGAGGCCTACAGGGTTGAATTTTTGCATGGACGTTCCTCTTTGCTAATAGGTACTTACTAAGAAACGCTTTCACAAATATCCCTTCAGGGCTTCACCCCAAATGCCTTCAAAATTTCAATATATTGTTACAATAATGGCCAATTACATTACGAATTGAAAGAAACCACGAATCTATAAACTAGGGCCTACGGGGTTTAAATTTGGAGTAATTTCTTTGGTCATAGGTGATCAATAAAAAGTGGTTTACACATTTTCTTCAGGGCTCTGCCCCAAATAACCTCAAAATTACTATAGAGCCTACAGGGTTAATTTTTGACATAGACGGTCATCTTTGCTCATAGGTATTCACTAAGATACTAGATACTGGAGGGGAACCAATAAAAATTTCGAAGGACCTGAGGTAAACTATTAAAAAGAAATTAAAAGAAATTAAGGCATTGAAAAGAGTGATGAGATGGAGGTATGTATTCAAAACAAGAGTAAAGAATGTTATAAACAATGACATGTGAGTTAAAATACAAATATTGAAAATATGATAATGAAAGTAAATTATTAAAATAATGGGGTGTGATTTTGCTTTATGTATTACTGTATATAAATAGAACAAATTCGGTTTTGGAAATATACTTTTTTAAGTCCTTTAGGGTTCCACCCCACTGGTCTTAAAAATTACTCTATGGCCTACTGGGTTAAATTTGACATTGATGTTCCTCTTTGGTCATGGGCATTCACTAAGAAACGATTTTGCGAATTTCCTTTAGGGCGCCGCCCCACAGATACTTTAGGTTACCATAGATCCTACGGGTTAAAATTTGACAAGGACATTTCTATTTACTCAAAGGTAGCAACAAACGGATTTGTATATATAGTTTTTGAACTCCTTAAGGGCTCCGCCCCTCAGGACTTATAAACTACTGGAGAGGATACGGGGTTGAAATTTGACATGGATGTTTCTCCTAGGTTGCTCATAGGTAGTCACTAAGAAATTCTTTTGGAAATATGGTTTTAATTCATTTAGGGCTAAGCCCCACTGGACTTAAAAATTACTCTGTGGCCTATGTGGTTGGAAATTGACACGGACGTTCCTCTTTCCTCATGGACATTGACTAGTAAACGATTTTGCAAATTTCATTTATTGCTCCACCCCACAGAACCTTTACGTTACCATAGATCCTACGGGGTTAAAATTTGACGTGGACAATCCTCTTTACTCAAAGGTATACTAAAATCTGTTTTGGAAAAATAGTTTTTGAAGTCCTTTAGGGCTCCACTCCACTGGAATTAAAAATTACTCTATGACCTACGGGGTTAATATTTAACATGGATGTTCATCTTTGCTCATAGGAAGTCACCAAGAAACAGTTTTGGAAATATAGTTTTTGAAACCCTTTAGCGCGCCCCACTGGACTTAAAAATTACTCTATGGCCTACGGGGTTAATATTTGACATGATCGTTCCTCTTCGCTCATAGGTGCCCTGCTCACACTATTTCAAAGTATTAATCTTAATGTATATCTTAAGAAAGAAGATTTCGTAAGTCTTAAAAGAGTTTAAAAAACAAATTCAACACGGGCGAAGCCGTGACGGGCACAACATTTATTCACTACATTATAACTTACTTAGGTATAGATTTGCTCAGCTATATGTCAGGCCTATGTCACAAACTACTTGCCATTAGCGAGATAAAAGTAGATCCTTTGATCAACTGTAACCCCTATTTTAAGGAACTTTTCCGTTATTTCACTACCACCATTTTTGTTGCTTATTTATTCAACCTAACTTAACCCAAGCCAATCTAATTAATAATTTTTAAGTACGGTTAGTTATGTATTTATGGTT
>CM061536.1:82119245-82229469 GCA_030545055.2 Neoaliturus tenellus
AATTTATAACAATAATAACTTTTCTTGTATTAACACAATAAAATTATTAATATTAGAAATCTGAAGAATTAAATTTAAAACGTATTTGTTTTACGATTGTTCTGAAAATATTCCACCTCTAAATTCTATAGGCCTACATCGTGGGTTGTCGCGGAAGCACATAAACAGATAAGTTTTAAATTTTAATTTTAAAACATAAAAAATCCACTAGCTGTTCTAATTAAAATAATTAAATAATTTAAATTTATCCATAATAACAACCTTCGGTATCATTCTTTTGTCTGCGTTTCTCTGAATTAACAGTAAAACACGGTCTTCAGATAAACAGCACTGTCCGTGATGGCCGTGCGTGGTATTTGCGGCGTTGGTAACACTGTCGGCGCTACCCCCACTCCTCCTCCGAATTTGTCCTCCCACAAAATGACAACGGAGGGAAATAGACGCCTGTTCCTAATATGAGAAAAGAACACCAGTGCTGTCTGGTGGCAATTTATAGAACTTTTTAGATGTGTCCACAGAAGTGATGGGATCACTATGGAGACACAAGTTTTAGCCTATTTTATTATTTTGTAATGTAATTTAATAAAAAGAATAAAAATCATATGAATTAATTCCTAACCACTACAGTCTATAATTATACAGATTTCATTATTTTACATTAAATATTAGAATAAATTTTTAATGTTAACTTAACTGGCCCAAACTAAAAGTGGTGACTGTCCACAGAAGTGACTTATCACATTCTGTGGACAGATATTTACAGATAATTATTTTAACTAAACAAATTTAGACTTGATGAATAGCTAAGTTACTTAAATATTGATGTGTAATAATGGTTTAACACTTTTACATGATTAAAAAATTTCATAATTATTTTTAATAAGCTGGTGACAGTGATCCTGTCCTTATCTGGAGAATGGCCCAAGTAGGCCTAAGCTGTTTAAGAACCTTCCCCTACAAATGTACCAAATTTGGATTCTACATTAATTTTTTTCCAGTATTTTGTCTTCCTTTGCCTGGACTAGGCCTAGGCCTACTACATACGTAAGTTAACATGGGTGCTATTTCATAACTTGGGCTACGATACTTTCGAATAAAAAAAAAATATCGATAAAATGTAATTTAAATAAAAGGAAATAAATAATATTACAAATAGCCTAGGCCTATCTTATCCGATTTTATCGCAAATATTGAAATTTTAATATCAATAATTACAGCGAGGAGGATAACAAAGTTTCACCCTTAAATATTTAAATAAGACTGCATAAAGGACTAATTAAATGGAAAAAAAATACCTAGGCAAAATAGTGATTAATAACCAGACTAGGACTAGGCATTTTGAGAACTTTTACTTACTGGGAATGCTGTCGAAATCCATCAGACATGAGACTTTTATTTGCTTTAGGAAAGTCATATATACATCCTGGAGCTGGACCATTATTCCAGAAAGGAACTTCCCCAGAGAACGGTCCTGAAAGAGCCATCTACAATTTCTCTCCAAAATTTCTATAAAATCTCAAATTCTCAAAAATAACCTAAAATACGGAATTGAAGGAATGACAATGACAATAGTGGAGAGTCATATAGGCATGGAGTACGGAGTACGACATGTGCCTTGCATTGTTTGAAATAATTAAAAGGCATAGAGTAGACATAACATGGAGTACGTTTATTTTAAGCATATATATATTTGTGTGTAGACTCTCCCACGGGTCAATAGGGGCTCAGATGGCTCACTTGCATATGTCAGATGAGGTTTATATAATACAAGATAAATATAAAATACAAGAAATTAAAATATTCAGACTAATCATTGGATCCAGAGGAACAAACCCCAAATTATTTACTGTGGAATTTTAGAACTATTCAACTTTGATGACAAAAAGTTATATTTTATATCCTTGACAGTTATGAAAAGTTCTATTCGAATTTAAAAAAAATTAACATCTTACATCCCTCGGCGCTCAATAATCCACCAAAGCGGGGGTCAGGCAATCTAGGCTAAGGCTTGGAAGGTTGTTGGTATATAGGTTGGTGATGGGACCGGCATGGCCATGTCAGTGTGAGTGGTACAGTAGTTCACTATATTTTTGTAAAAGCTATGTTCAACAAGATATGACTTTAGCCTGTTTTTAGAAGCTGTTACCTTTGAAATGATTTTAAGCTCACTTTTCAGGGCTTGAAAGAGTTTTTCCCTATATTTTCCGGTTTTGCGTAAATATATTGAGAAATTTGTGAAGTTCTGAGAAGTTCGATTTAAAACGAGTGTTTTGATCTTTTTCAGTTGGGAGTTTATTTTCATTTTTAATGTACATTATACTTTCAAAAATAAAAATAAGGTTTGGAACCTGAATAAAAATGTTTAGCTGCCTGTAAAGTGTCCTGACAGTGAGAACCAACATGCCCTCTGGTATAAAAGTATTCTTTATTGTCTCAAGGAAACTAGTGTTGTACTAGAAAAAAAGTTTATGTAAATAAGTCTGGAAAGACTTCTACAGTGTATACTCAATCAAAGATATGTACCAAATGTTTTTATTGATATATTTGCCTTTTACATGAATATTTCTTATCCTATCAAAAAATGGTCAGTAAAAACTCAGTAAAAAATAAGGATAGGCCTACGTGGTTGAATGATGACATCGTTAGTCTTTAAGCAAGAGTTCTTGAATTCTACTTATTGTGGAAGGATTAAGAAGGTGAATTAAGTAAGCAGGAGCACAATAAGTTTAAAAAGTTTTACAGAAAAGGATTCTCACAGCAAAATCTGAATTTACCAACAGTGAAATAGTACAATCAAAGAATCCTTCTAAAACCATGTGCACTTTTATTAATGAATCTAGAAACAAGTAAAGTCGGACGAAGCATATTTCTTTATGTGTTGGTAATGAGTATAACCTCTGATCCAGTCAAAATTTTTTATGTCTTTAATGACACTTTCTCTTCCAAACATTAAGAAAACCAATTAACTATCAAGTTGTATGTAATGTAGATTTGAGTGATAACTCTGGTGTTTCATTCCTCTAGCTTTAAGTCTCTGAGTATAAATGAATTAAGTCAAATAGTTAAGGAATTGCCCTGTAAAAAGTCTTGTGGACACTGCGGATGATATTCCGCTTTTCCAATTAGTTAATTTCTCTCTCATGTCTGGGGTGTTTCCCAACAGTGCAAAATCGTCAATAATTAAACCTCTCTTTAAAAAAGGATGACCAGAACCCTGATAACTATCGTCCCCTCCATTTCCAGTCTTAGAAAAAACTGTCTGCCACCAACTTTTTAACTTCATTTATTCCTACAACCTCTTCTTCAGTTCGGCTACCAGAAATTAAAGTATACAAAGCTAGCACTCATTAACTACACCAATATAAATGCATCGACGCCTTGGAGGGGGGTGAGGCAGCCATTGGTTGCTTCATCGATCTCTCCAAGGCTTTCGATTGTGTCAACCACTCAATCTTAATCCAGAAACTTTCCTCCATAGGTATCAGTGGCACAGTTTTAAAATGGCTCATCTCCTACCTTTCTGAAAGACAAAAACTGACAATGGTTGACTGCTCGTATCCTGGCAATGGTAAAAAAATCATATCTTTCTGACAAGTCTACCCTAGTCTGAGTGGAGGCCGGCAAAAGGGTCAATTCTTGGTCCAATTCTGTTCTTCGTCTTTATCAAAATGATATATGCACATTTCTAGGAATTTCTTTACAATTTTTGCTGACGACACTTGCATTTTCACGAAAAATAAAAATCTCAAAGATCTATATAGAACTTGAAATCCTTATAACCTTCAATTCTCTGTCTAAATATTTGTCTATTAATTTTGTCTTTTTCTGAACAGAGCAAAAGCAAAGAGCACTCATCAACTAACTCTGGTGCTAATATGCCTTCTGTCTGGCTTGGTGATGACTTCATTCAGCAGTCTTCACTGATAACCTGGGAGTTCGGTTAGATGATATGTTCTCGTGGGACATAGTCATATATCGATAAACTTTCAGCCCTCTTGTCCAGCAACAATTTTGTTCTTAGGAACATTTCTGTATTCAACAATATTCAATGGTCAAAAGTTGTGTACTTTATTTTTATAGAAAGCCACATTCGTTACTCAATCTTGTTTTTGGAGACTCTCTAATAAAAATAATTTAAGAACGATTTTCTCATTAAAAAAAGAGATCAATCCGCAGTATACTAAGACTAAAACACACAGACTCTTTGTTATAATCATTTTTTAGCTTTAGATATCACGATCATTCCATCATTGTACATGTATGAAGTAATTTCAAACTCTGTAGACCATAAACTTTTACCGACACATAGTCACTCATTCTTACAACACAAGGAACAGGCATCTGAGTCATTCCGTTCAACATGAACTGAAAATATTTTATCAGAAGCCTGAATGGTCTCAAACTTTTCTCAAAACTTCCGCATGAGCTGCAGAATCTGGCAGATGAACCCAAAACCTTCAAGATTAAACTGAAGGAATATATGATTGCACAAAGATTTTACGAAATTGCGAATTTCATTACAGGGTAAATTCCTTTGAACTTACCATGGTTTTCTTTTCTTATCCATTTAACCCTTCTTTTCCCCTGCTATACCTAACATTCTCTTGACATGACTCCTGTTGGAGTCAAAGAATATAAGATTAGTCTTATCCCCGGTGAAGAGGGTCTTCAAGACGTTGTCATATAGGTAAAGGTCAAGATTTGAACAGATTTGTACCAAACTTCACACAAACCATCCTTGAATAATGCTTAATAATGCCTAAAAGTATCATTACAATCTGTCGAGCGGTTTCGGAGTCCATAGGCAACATACATATACATAACTTCCTCTTTTATAGATATAAATTCATATAATGTCTGTTACCAGATTCTTTAAACTTAATAGTTAATAATTGTGACTATTCATTTGTCAATTTAATGACACAATACTTGTAATAGCCCTATATTAATTCATATTAATGACCAAAAAGGAAGCTTGGCCCAGTTTCGATCCCGCTTTTAGCGAATTTCCCATAGGGAATAAGCTATTACCGTAGGTCTCATGGTAAGACCTAAGCCCGGGACCATGTTACTTTTTCGTTTTGAGGTGCCCAGAGACCAAAAATAATAGTCATTAAAATTTTTATATATATATATATATGTATATATATATGTATATATATATGTATATATATATGTATATATATATATGTGTGTGTCCCTAGACACGATAACTCTCGTAAAAATGGTCCGATCGACACCAAATTTGGTAGAGATGTGTAATCCTACGTTTATTCGGATGAGTTCAAAAACCAGACATATCGACCCACCGGAAAGGGTAGTTTTGGGGGGTTTTGTATCCCAAAAATGGGGTTTTCGCATTTTTTATATGTAAATTTTAAAAATTTTTAATTTTTATTTTGACCATTGGATTTAGCTTAAAAAAACACACAATTTAGTATTTTGAAGCTTTGCTCTATCTCCATTGGTTACCGAGATATTACAAAGTCTAAAGACAGTACATTGTCTTTTGGGGCTCCAATGTTAATCTTATGGAGAATAAGGATGTGTTAATATTTCACTTATAAACCAATATTTTTGGATGAAACTTGGTATTTAGCTTCATTTGGTTGAGATTCATCCATTTAAGGTAAAAAATCTTGGTTTCTGTACTTATCATGGCAGCAAACCTGCATACTCTTTTCCCATGTTAATCATATGGAGAATAGGCAAACTATTTTATTTATGGACAGATATTGATGAAACTTACTATACGGCTTTATATGATCGAAAAAATTTTTTTCTATGCTGAAAACCTACTTTTAGTGTCCCCCATGGCAGCATACCTGCATACTCTTTCCCTATATTTATCTTAAGGAGAATAGACATTTATTTCCATATTTATGAGCACGTGATGAAATTGTGTTTACAAGTTTAGCTGATCAAAATTAATATTACTAATTTGGAAATTCGCTGAGTACGCAGGTCTGCTGCGACGGGGGGTATTTTCTCAGGTCAGGATCGAACACCGGCAACCTTCATATTTTAAGGCACTCATATCTTTAACCACATAGCTACTGTACCCATCCAGTAACGTATCCTACGTGTAACACTTGTAACATGCCTGGGTGACGTGCGGAGTTAGGCATATAAAAATGTTGAGCAATAAACAAACAATAATAAACATTTGCCTTAAAATAAAGTTATACGTCATATAGCGCACTATGCTAAAAATTATTTATAGTTTTTTCCTAATCAATTAATTACACACAACCAATCCAAAGCTGTGGTTATCAACAGAAATCACCCAAAATTACTATGCTTTACGGTTGTCTATTAACCGATGTTTAAAATGCTCAACCAAAAATTCCATAAGATCATGTTATATTTTCAAATTCCAATAAATGGAATCTTGTGTATATCCCCTTTATTTTAAATTGGATTGTCATATAGCTCCAATTAAATTAAATTATTAAATTAAATTGGATTATGGTACTAGCTCGGCTTTGTTGAATATCACGGACGATCTGGTCTGTGCTAAGGATAGAGGCTGGGAGAGTCTCATCACTGGCCTGGACTACTCACAGGCTTTTGATTCTGTCAACTTTGATCTTTTATTGGCAAAATTGAGGTTCTACCGATTTGATAATCTTTCTGTGTCCTGGTTCTCTTCTTATCTGAGAAATAGGTCACAACTAACTAGGGTAGATAGCCAGGTTTCGGGAAGTTTGCCTAAGGTTTCTGGCGTTCCTCAGGGAAGCTGTTTAGGACCAATCCTTTTCCTAATCTACACTGCTGATATTGATAAAGAACTTAATCATTGTGCTATCCATTCATATGCAGATGACACCCAACTGATATTGTCCTTTCCACTGTCTCATCGTTTAGAAGCATTCTCCCAGATGAATAGGGACTTGAAGAGTGTGAAGAAGTGGTCTGATGCTCATGGACTTCAACTAAATCCTGACAAATGTTCAGTATTACACATAAAAAATCCTTCTATCCATTGCCAGCTTAATACGAACAATGGTAACCAAACAGTTCTTCTGGATGGTAAGTCTCTACCATTCTATGACTCATTAAAAGTACTTGGAGTTCATTTGGACTGCAGGCTTAAATTTTCTGGACATGTGAAACATATCTGCAAGTCTGTTGTGGGGAAGTTGAGATTGCTGTACAGGTTGAGATCTGTTCTTCCCGTTTCAACCAAACTTGCAATCGTCACGGGAGTCATATTTCCATCCATCTATTATGCCCTTCCTGTTTTTGCTAACTCCCTAACTCAGGAAAATCTTGAAATCCTAACAAGACTTCAAAACAGTGCCCTAAGGTTTATTTACAACCTGAGGAAGTTTGACCATATCAGTGAGTGGAGGATGAGAGCTGGGGTATTACCTATAAAGAAGTACTGCGAGATTCAGTCTTCTCTCACTGTGCATAAGGCTTTGCTGACAGGACGCCCCACGTACATAAAAGATAAACTTAAACAAAGATCTGAAGTGAGTGTGCGCAGTACTCGTCAGGAAAGTCTGCTCCAATTGCCGAGGGTCAGAACTGAATTGGGGAAAAAAGCGTTCTCGTTCTTTGGACCTCGTGTGTATAATGCCCTGCCATTTGACCAAAAAACAAAGAGTTACAGAGCTTTCAAAAATGGCATTAAAAAACATTATTTGTCATTATTTATTGACAACAAATATTAAAAAAATTCTAGTATAAGTTTTTTTTATGGAGTTGTATTGAAAAACAAAGTATGTAACTTTGAATACCGCTCAACAAATAAAGGCCTTATATATTTTTGGTGTGAGCAACTATACAGACCAAGCAACGATACAAAAAACTTAAGGGCTCCACACACTATCGAAGAAGCACGAATCGACGTCGGGACCGATGTCGGACCCGACGGCTCGTCCAACATGTTCGACGGTCTGTTGGATGCTCGGTCCGGCAGTGTGTTAACAACCCAGTTTGTCAAGTCCGATGTCGAACCCTACGTTTGGTCCAACATCGGGCTTGATGTTGGGTCGAGCATGTTCGTTAGTATGTGGACCCCTTAAGAAATCGGTTGAAAATAAGCGTAAATGTAATATGGGAAGACTTTCATTCATTACCTTAACTTTAATTTTTGTACAATCTTTATAATATAAGATTCTTTGGAGTATTGTCATGGAAGAAACAGTGCCAAGATGAGAAACCATGTGTTCATTATGAGTTTACAATTTGAAGTAAAACTTTCAAATAATAATAGTAATCAAATGACATAATCGTCATTGATAGAAATCAAGAAAGTGGGGACTGATAATAGACCCGACAGTCCGATTTGAACATAATGAAGACCAAGCATTGGAAGTTCATAAAGAAAAAAGAAAAATATACAAGAAACCAGCTCAATATGATCAGGATAAATACAACATTAAACAAATTGAAGTATAAGGACTGTTAATCGGCGCTCGAGGCACATTCCTAAATTGACACAAGACCTTTGGAATAAATATATTATGGAAAAAAATACTAAAAAATTAATAGCCTTGACAGCAATAAAATTATCAATTAGTATATTAAAGAAATCGCATAAACAACAATTAGACTTTTAATTCATATCAAAATTTGTATTAGTATTCTTTGTTATTCTAGCAAGTTACAATGTGTAATAAGATTATAATTATTAAATTATATTCATATATAATTTGTATTCCTTTGTTTAACATTGCATGGGAATTTTCAAAAGAGATTTAAAGTTTTTGCACTTATTGAAAATTTTACAAATTTTTAGCGAACTTCCCTATAGCTATGGTAAGACTTAAGACCGGGACCTTGTTACTTTTTCATTTTGAGGTCCCCAGAAGTTAAAAACATTGTTAGTTCATATATACACATATTGTTATATATAATAAAATATGTGTGTGTGTGTGTGTGTGTGTGTGTGTGTGTGTGTGTGTGTGTGTGTGTGTGTGTGTGTGTGTGTGTGTGTGTGTGTGTGTGTGTGTGTGTGTGTGTGTGTGTGTGTGTGGGTGGGTGGGTGGGTGTGTGTGTGGGTGGGTGTGTGTGTGTGTGTGTGTGTGTGTGTGTGTGTGTGTGTGTGTGTGTGTGTGTGTGTGTGTGTGTGTGTGTGTGTGTGTGTGTGTGTGTGTGTGTGTGTGTGTGTGTGTGTGTGTGTGTGTGTGTGTGTGTGTGTGTGTCCGTTGTATTGATAACTTTTGAAGGGAACCTTTGATTTTGATGAAATTTGGTCTGAAGGTGTAAGACCAGGTCGATTTTCATGAGTTTGCGAATCAGCATGAACGGGACATGCAGAATTTTTACATCACATTTTCGAAATTCAACAATTTTAACTAAAGCCATTTAAAAGAGATTAAAAAACAAACAATTTACTAATATTTTATTTTTTAAATTGGCTTAATAAATAACGAAGAAAATCCAAAAGTGATTTCCCATATTATTGAGCGAAGCGAGCGAAGCTCCTATACTACACTCTGGCTTTTTATTTACAAGTACTCCTCCTGAACGGCTGGAGTGATCCTCACGAAATTTTGCTCGGTCATAGTAACCATCTATGGGAAGGTATAAATCTGAAATGGTCCAAATCGGACATAAGGGTTCTGCCCTACGGCCCTTTAAAGTTACCGTGTTATTTTAATAGGAGAGATATTTTATTTGGTTTGTTTACTGTGTGTTGATTATGCAGCTGTTATAAGTATCAAATTTAACTGCAGACTGTTACTATATCAGCTGTTTGTGAATACAGTAGTTTTATGTGAAATTGTTGTTTTGTTTATTTTAGTGGTTTGTTTACGTGTATGAAATGCCACACTTAGGCCGGCGCCATACTATCCGCTTTCACGGGATGCGGTGGAGCAACACCACCTAGAGTAATATGAGAAGGCCAGACAACTAAAGATCATTACGTCATATAAGTAGGCTGATGTGTTAAATCATTAGTTCCAACTCATGCTTTAGAGGGTGCTGAAACAGTAAAACCTCTAATCTTGTTTTGATTTTTCGTTGTTTGTAAACAAATAAGTTAGTCATGACAGATTAAACTCCGTCGACCGACAGTAGCACACATCTGTTTTCTTACATCATAACATAACACATCAGCCTACTTATATGACGTAACGAATTTCAGTCGTTTGGCCTTCTCTTATTATTCTAGGAGGTATTGGGTGGAGACGGATGCGTTTTGACGGGATTGACATTTACCTGTGCCGGCGCCATACTATCCGCTTTCAACGGTCCGGTTAAACGGGACCGTTTTAGAGGGATGATTGAAACCCATTGTTGTAAATGTGCACGGCCACATTACTCCGGTGGCGACGCGCCGCCAGAAACCAACAGATGGTGCTGCGGTGTTGCGGGACAAACGGACAACGGAAGAATGGGCAAAACACATGTAGTTGAATTGGAGCAGTCATATTATCCTGTTGTACCGCGCGTTCATTACTGTGTTTGAGCCGGACTATTATAGAATGTGACCACGATCAGCCTGCACTTTGAGATAAACAACTTCAAAAGTACTCTGATAGGAATAAGAGAGAGAAATGTTGGATTTTAGTCGGAGAAATGATGTACAGTGAATGTATGGAGATTTATATAAATGAGAAGGATGCTAGAAGTGAATATAAAAAATTCTTTGTTGTTTAGATATATCGAAAATAAATTTGTGTATTAAGAACGCTACTGTACGTCATTGCCACTCGAGGATTATAGGTAGCCACACGAAGCATCAGCAAAAAAATATCCGATAGTAATTATTAAAAAATAATAATAATAAAAAAACTTATTAGGATACGATAATGCCGTAAATTTTGAAAAAAAATATTGATCTGTGCATCACTATTATTTTTACAGTGAAAAGGGTGAGCCCAATAACGTCTACAAAAAGAGTTCTTCGAAATAAACCACAAGCTTCAAAGGGCGCTGACAAATTTAACATTGGACAATATAATCATTCAAACACACGATGCACTCACTGCAGGTGTTGGCGTTTTATCGCTGCTGCTGTGTGCGGTAGCACAGGAAAGTGTGACAGGTAAAACTCAGTCCCGTCAAAACGCATCCGTCTCCACCGCATCCCGCGAAAGCGGATAGTATGGCGCCGGCCTGCAGACCTTCCTGCGCTACCGCCATCAAGCGGTGGCCCGAAAAACACCAACACCTGCGGGGTAGCGGAATTCTACCCCCAGGAAAAGTACCCCCATGAAAAAACGCTACGTCATTTTGACGTCACGAGGGGCGGAGCTTAAAGTGGCATGGAGTTTTGGCTCGCGGCCGGAAAAGTACCCCCCAGTTTTATAAATACTTTATTATTTAATTTGGTTGCTCTAAATTAACATTATAGCAAACCAAACACCAGCCGGATTTCTACCCCCGGAATTCTACCCCCGGAATACTACCCCCAGCAAAACTACCCCCAATGGACTAGACCCGGAATACTACCCCCGGAAAACTACCCCCAGCAAAACTACCCCCAGCAAAACTACCCCCAGGAAAACTACCCCCGGAATTCTACCCCCAGCAAAACTACCCCCAATGGACTAGACCGGGAATCCTACACCCGCGAAAGTACTTCCACGTACACAATTCCTTAAGTATTTAACAATTGTTATTTTATGTACGTGTTCTGGTATTTAAAACATTTCTATTATAAAATAATAATATGTTAAATTTACATTAATACAAACTTGCCCTTCGGGTGATATCGTTCTCTACCCTCACTCGCCGTCAAGTTCTATAATAGGTCTATGCTTTAGTTTTTTATTACCAATCTTTCCTCAATCCTTTACAGGCGTTTAGCTGTATGGTTTTATATTGACATAAAATAAAATATATACATTACCATGATATACTTTGATATTAGATTTATAATTTTCAGCACCTGGGGGCCAAGCATTAGCTCGGTAAACTTAAACAGTAATATTTTGTATAGTATTATCATAGATGAAATATGGTAATATAATTTACAGACAGCCCGGTGCAAAAAGGCTTATTTCTTGTTCAAGACGAGCTCGTTCGCTCCACTCTCTCGCCTTTCAGCTTCCTTTTTCTGTGCTTTCAGACTGTTTCAATGTAGGCCTACGGGTCTCGTGTATATTTGTTAAAACACATGTTGAATGTGTAACACGTGGATTCTAATCTATACTTATTTAATACGCTAAGGGTTTTTTTGTCTTGAGAACTCCTCCTACAATTTTCAACCGATTTTAAAGTTTTTGGTGTCGTTGGATAGGGCTTGGTCTGTAGTTGTTTCCGCCAAAAATTGATGAGAATCGGACTGAAAATAAAGGCGCTATCCACCATTGAAATCTCATAATTTCCCATTTAAATAACATTGGGACTGAATAAAGCATTTGAAACATCTGTTAATAATCAGCTGTAAATACGTGTAGTTATTGGCGATTGAAGATATTCACATTAATGGATTGGGCGGATGTCATTGATTTAGAGATAAAGTAACATTTGTACTGTATTTAAATAAATTGCTCGATTTCGAGCAACACATATACTAGTTCTAATTATTTAGTTAGCTGGTGTTTGCTTTATTCTTTCTAATGCTTTTGTTTTTAAATTAAATGTAATTCTACAAATTGATTTGTTGTTTTATATACTTTTACATTACTTTTATTCTTATTCATAATCAGCAGTATGAAGTACGATTTAAAAAATTATAGATTATTTTCATCATAAAATAGTACCATTTAATAATTTAGTAATTGGCTGCCATGCAAAACTAGCCTACATGTTTATACTGGAACACATAGGCCTATTCTGCACTTTGACAAATGAGTCTACTGTTTTCATTATTTATTTATTTATTTATTTTTTTTTATTTCATAAGACCAATGTTAAATTTTTTTAAATTTGATTTAATGATTGTAAAGAAATAAGATTTTTCAGGCATAGAGACCTGTATTTATATTAAATTCATCCCAAAACTATGTTATCTGCAATGTTGGAAGAAAATGGTTTTAGCTGTTTTTGAGATCCGTGTGCAAACATACACACATACAAATATATAACTTACTCGTATTACAGTATAGGATAGCATACACTTTATACTTAGGCCTATGTAACTTAACTCACGTTTTGTAAATCTAGATAGTCTGAAAAGTATATAACTCAATATATCTAGTACAACCAGTAATACGGTAATAGACTTTTACTGCTGAGTAAAGATCTTCTCCATCTCGGAGGCGAGTGATCAGAGTGAACAAAATTCCTTCAGATTATTGTGAACATTATTATTCCGATTTTTCTCTATTTAACTTTCAGGTTTGAAGCACACATTGTCATCTAATAAATATTATGTGACACTTGAACATGAATGAACTTTGAAGGAAATTTCTGCTTTCTTTTATCAATTGCTGCATACACATTTTTCCAAACAATTTATAAAAAATACCTTAGATAATAATACCATTAATTTATTATATTGTTATGTAAAATATAACATTAAACCAATAACATTAACTCACCATCACCCACAATTACATTTTCACTCAAAAAAAGCATTTTCAAAAACACACAGCTAAAAGCCTGTAAAGGATTAAGGGAAGATTGGTAATATAAAACTAAAGCATAGGCCTATTATAGAACTTGACGGCGAGTGAGGGTAGAGAACGATATCACCCGAAGGGCAAGTTTGTATTAATGTAAATTTAACATATTATTATTTTATAATAGAAATGTTTTAAATATCAGAACACGTACATGAAATAACAATTGTTAAATACTTAAGGAATTGTGTACGTGGAAGTACTTTCGTGGGTGTATGATTCCCGGTCTAGTCCATTGGGGGGTAGTTTTGCTGGGGGTAGAATTCCGGGGGTAGTTTTCCTGGGGGTAGTTTTGCTGGGGGTAGCATTCCGGGGGTAGTATTCCGGGGGTAGATTTCCTGGGGGTAGTATTCCGGGGGTAGAAATCCGGGGGTAGTTTTACCGGGGGTAGTTTTGCTGGGGGTAGTATTCCGGGGGTAGAATTCCGGGGGTAGTTTTCCACTCCTGGTAAACTTAAAAATCATTGCTTAAATTGTTCATTATAGAAATAAATTATTAAAGTGTGTAATCAATGATTGAAGTAGAGTATAATGTATTCTCTTCAAAAGTTCGCGGCCGGAAAACTACCCCCATACCTGTGACGTCAAAATGACGTAGCGTTTTTTCATGGGGGTACTTTTCCTGGGGGTAGAATTCCGGCGTCCCACACCTGCAGTGAGTGCATCGTGTGTCTGAATGATTATATTGTCCAATGTTAAATTTGCCTGTGCCCATGAAGGTTGTGGTTTGTTTCGAAGATGTATTTTGTCTAGACGTTATTGGGCTCACCCTTTTCACTGTAAAAAATAATAGTGGCGCATAGTTTAAAACAATTTAAAAACTGTAAGGCAGTATCCTTGCAACGTTTTAAAAATTATTTTTGGATATCCATTAATTTTTTTTGCTAACGCTTCATGCGGCTACCTTATTCTCGAGCGGCAATGACGCACAGTACTTTGCACTCTTAATACACTTATAGCTATTTCAAAACGAGTACAAAAGAAAAATCGTTATATCTGTAAAATAAAGAATTTTTTCATATTCACTTCTAGCATCCTTCTCATTTATATTTTTCTCCAACTAAAATCAAACAATTCTCTCTCTCATTCCTATCAGAGTGCTCATGAAGTTGTTTGTCCCAAAGTGCAGGAGTGCAGGCTGATTGTGGACACATTCTATTAATCTGTCCGTGTCGAACATAGTAATGAACGTGCGGTACAACAGGATGGTATGGCCGCTCCAATTCAACTACATGTGTTTTGCCCGTTCTTCCGTTGTCCGTTTGTCCCGCAACACCGCAGCACCGTGCGTTGGTTTCTGACGGTGCGTCGCCACCGCAGTAATGTGGCTGTGCACATTTACAACAATGGGTTTCAATCATCCTTCTAAAACGGTCCCGTTTCACCGGAGCGTTGAAAGCGGATAGTATGGCGCCGGCCTAAGAGGAGGTGCAAATCTTGGACGACGCACCATTTAATATCTTGTAAAATATAATAGCCCGTGGCAGCAAACCTGCGTAATCAAAAATTATTATAGTATTGCAGACTTGTGGCGAGTAAGCGCAGCGAACAACCTAAATCTAGCAACGAGTGTGTGCAGCGAATGAGCCGACCCAAAAGGTGAGTGAGCGCAGCGAACGAACTAAATTGACGGTGAGTGAGCGTAGGGAACGAGCTGACCCAAATGGCGAGTGAGCGCAGCGAACGAGCTAAACCCTGACAGCGAGTGAGTGTAGCGAACGAGCTCACTTGAATTACCTATAAAACATTTGCTATTATTGAAATAAAAATAGTCGCTCCGCTCAATATTGCAAGCAGACAACTGCATTGTATACCTAGTTTTAATGGGAAATTATTTAAACCCTGTATCTTGCTAATTTACTGATATAATTGGCAAATTCGGTATTGTCCGGAGATGACTTGTTGGCCAGTGAGGGGGTTGCGGGGTGAGGGGGAAGCTGAAGCACGTCATTGGCCAAAACAATTTGATTTTTTTTGTTTGTTTTTTTATTCCACCATGTGTTAAGCTATTAACAAAACCAAAAACATGCAGCATCCCTACGATGTTTTTTTATTTTTTATTTTGCAGTCAGCTGTCTTCCTCTACATTGAATTAGGCTAGCTGGTTTATCACCAAAGATAATTGTTTACTTTTTTTACCAAAATGTTTTCATGTAGAATAGTACAATCTAAGTTTGTTTTTATTCCTTAGTTAACAAAATGACCGGTAGGTTTCGGATGTAAATTCCCCCTCGCCACCCAATCCCCTCAGTGGCCAACAAGTCAGTCATCTCCCGACAATATGTTCAACAATTACATTTCCTAACAAATAATATTTACTAACAACATCCCATGGCAGAAAATCTACATACTCAATCCAATGGTATTTATGTAGATAAAAAATCAAAATTTTTTGGAATTTTGCTGAGTACACAGGCCTGCTGAAACGGGGGAATTTAAGATTAATGCGACTGTTTGACTGTTACTAATTTCAATTAATGCATATAAAAGTAAAATCTGATACAGTATTCTGGTAGTCTTATGACCTTGTAATTATTTATTTTTGTTGTGAACTTAGTTTAGAGTCAAATTTAGCTTAAGGGTGTGCTCTACCCATCTGCCGCGCGCGGATGCAAGGGTTTAGAAGCTCCGTGTTTGTAGCCCCAGCTGTAAACCGATTGAAAATATTTTGGTGTCATTCTTTTCGTAATATAATTTTGTACTCCGCTATCGTCTTAAAATTTCGATATTAATTTAAATTTCTAAGCAGGGTTCTTGCTAATAATGTTGAAATAATAAGCGTTTTTGTATCAAGTTTTAAAGTATTAAAAACAATTTTTAAAGAAAAAATAAGACGATACACGAGTACAATATAATCTTAAGAATAAGAATCTGCGATAAGATTGGTAAAAAGTTTATAGATAACGATGCAAGAAGGGAGATGAGAAAGGTCTGCAATTTCAAAAACGTCGTCATTAGACCACCGATCGATTTCGCACTGAAACCAAAAAAAGCATTAAAGTAATAAAATTTAAAATCGCCCGTCACATATTTTCCAAAATGTGAGTTTCCGCGTATAGCGGCAGTTACCAGTCTCGCTCGACGATTTTGACGCCGAGGTAGAGCACACCCTTACGGAGACTTGTTTTGGTTTAATTATAAATTATAATTAGTATAAATTCGTCAAGTTGCTTGGCGAGAGTTATAGTTTTGTGACGGTGCCAATTGTATTTTTTGTAAATATTTAACGGCAGATAAATCTTTAATTTAAATGCCTTCCCTCTATTATATTGTATAGTAATCATAAGAATTTAATATACTGGTTTTTATGGAAATGTGGCAACGACGCAGTCAATCCGGCAATCCTGTATATACATCTGTAGCCAATCACAGGATTGCGCTCAATTTGGCGTTTACTTGTGTACTAAAGCGCATCTTCTATTCGTCAAAGGAATAACGTACTTGTTCGTCAGATCAGATGCAGAAAGGATGGCCGTGTTGTTGTTCTGCAAGGAAGCTCACTGTTGCAAAAGCGAGAGCAGGATCTCGTTTGGTGTTTTCGGTTGTAAAATATCACGGGACTTTATGTGACATTGTTTAAAGTGAAAATATTTAAAGACTAAGGCGTTTTATGGCCTAGTGAATGAGCAGTTCTTTATTTTCATAAATTGTATGTCAGCAAGCTTACCTAGGGTTGGCTTATGGTGGCGTCTGGTGCAGATATAAATATAAGACTTTTATTGTAAACGTCAAATGGGTGATCAGACTATTGAAAGAATACCAATGGATCTTGCACCTACACCAGTTTTGAAGGTTGAGCCTCCCAGAAACTCTCCAGGGGTAAGACACTTTTAGGTTTTTTTGTTCTCATTTTTCATTAACTTCATTGAACTGTTTACCTTGATGAGACATTATAATATGCTGTAAATTGTGTTTTATTACCATCCTTTCCTTCATTATAAGTAGATTTGAGATTTATTTGTTAAGCTAGCCTAGGTCTAGGTAGGGCCTATAAGCTCATCCCTAATCTGAGGCTTTGGTAAGCCTAGTGTTGCTTGATAAGTAGGAGCATAAGTTAGTAAGTCTACATAGCCTATTCAACCTATCCCTATTTGTTCTCATTTCATCATACGATAAACTTGGCAAATCTTTTTTTCCCGGGCCTCCCTTGGTTAAATATTTTAACCTAGGCTACCTTAGAAGGAAGTTTACTTCAAAGTTCTGCAAGGTTTTTCTAGACTGCCTCGAATGTTTAGGTCTATCTTTTAATCTCAGGAGCCACGATTCCGATTTTGGGTACGGTATACTCTCAATACTTCATGTTAGTTCTGGACTGCTCACCTTTTGAAGTGTTTCTGGCACAGTAAGGCTTATGGTGTTCACTGTATCAACTAAAACACCTCTAAATAGTCAATAAGTTAGGCCCATTCAAATTATTAAAATAATAAGATAGAGATGATTATGAAGATATGCCTAAATTAGGCCTAATTGTTTATAATTATAAGTTTATAATTAGGTCAGTTAAACTTAAGCCATGAGCACAATAGGCCAGGCTTTAATAACAATAATACCGTTAAACAATAATGAATAGGCCTATTATTTGTTATCGATAGGCCTAATAATAAATAACAATTCAGTAAGTCGGCTGCACTTCCGTATACGGGTCATGAACAAGTTAATGGCCAATTTGAGAAAAGGTAAAAAAAATCAAAAACAAGTTATTTATTAGTAGCTAGGCCTAGTTCACAGAAAATTAACTACAGGATAAAACCTTACACATAGCAGAGCGTAAAAATTTTATTTAAGACTGATTTTCCTGATTTCATTTCAGGGATACACACAGAATTTTCCCCTCGCTCAGGTTTTTTTTTCTTAAAAAAAGTGATGAAAAAATTGTAAGCTAAAGTCAAAAACTGAATGCTGAAGGTAGGCCTAATTACCAACACCTACATAAATTAAAATGAGTTTATATTGATTATTGTGTTTTTTAGACCAGAAAATACGCCTTATTTTAATTTCAATCTCAAAAAACTCACTGAAACTTTCCATATTTTGATAGATTATTTATTATTTAATTTAAAAATATAATAAAATGATAGTAAAGAGTATAAAATTTCAATCAATATAAATTTTTTAATCATTTTTCATAATTTGATAGGGCCTATTTTTTAATATAGAAAATGTGACCGTGAGGGAGTGAGCGAGGGGGAAAAACGCCGTGAGCGAGGGGAACTAATAAATAATAACTTAAATGAAAAACTGATAAGTAAATAAGTTGTATCAATTAACAATGCAAGGTGAAGTAATAATAAAATGTATTAATAAGATGATAATAGCAAATGGATTTCCTTTATTCACGACTTATCTGTGAGGAGGGGGGGGGGGGGACGTGAGCGAAGAGAAAATTTCGAAGGTCTTTAGTTTTTGACCCAACTATACCGGCAGTATTGCGCAACTTGTTGTTTGAGGTTATACCGGCTTTATAATCAGTTCTAAAACTACCATTGCTAGTTTTGCTGTTATAATTTTAAATGAGTTATGAGGAGTGAGCGAGGGGAACAGCAATTGATGTACGCACGATTTCTTAACTGAAATGTGATAATAACAACCTAAATATGACGATTACGATGCTGCCTTCCACAACACGTCTTTCAAGTAACTTCGGCCGAGCGCTACTGACAGGAATGGGAAAAACAAAACGGTCCGTGGCGATTTGGCGGCAAATTTAAAACATTGCTACACTTTTATCCTATACTCTTATACGAGCAATGTTTGCTTGTTTGCTTGTTTGCTTGCTTGCACAATTATCTCAAAAACGGCTCCGACGATTTCCTTCAAATTTTGGAATATGGGGGTTTTGGCCACCAGAAATCGATTGGAGCTGGTCCCATAGCTGGGAAAAATCCGGTTTTCGCGCTAGAGCCCTTCAAAGATCCCATGTTATCCTTATGGAAATTTTTTAACTGAACAAAAATCAGCTGATAACTGTAGATAAAATAAACCATGTGTTACATCTTTAACCTGTGGTTTTAGGAAAATCATACCAATGTGCAGCAAACCTTCCGCCTGGCGAGTGAGCGGAGCGAACGAGCTTTGTGTGAGAAACGAAAGTAATAATTTTACCGAGCTTAAGCTCGGTCCCCCTGGTACTTGGTCTTGTAGAGACACGGAAATAATAGCAAATTATTTTGAAATCGATCTGATTTCAATAATATTATTACTTTATTTCACAATATAACTGTTTTACGAAAATCATGGGCATTTTACATAGTTATTTTTTGTAAATTTGCATGGCTTTTTTTGACTGAGAATTTAGACTCTGAGGCATGGAGACAGTGAGCAAGGGGCAAAATTAGACACATATTATTTTTTTTTTTTATTTTTTTTTTAACATTTATTTTCATCCACAATAATTTTATTTCAAGCAAGATTATGTTTAATAATATACTTACCATTTCTACAAAGCTTTATTTGCATGAAAAAAATTATTTTAGTATTTTTTTCCCTGCAGAGACCCAAATTGGCCATTAATTTGATAATAAGCCATACACCCGGTCGATCTATCAAATAAATATTTTCAATTGATAAATTGATTGAGTAGGTACTGTACAATGATATAGCCTACCCATCACATCAAACTGATATAAATATCAAATCAACTTTTAAAAATCGATTTATCATATTGGATCCAAAATTACTTTTAATACATTGACCTCAACAAAATTTAATTTAATCTAGGCCTAATCTATCACACCTTAACTTAGAAACTCCATTACTTTCAAGAATCATGCAAATATATCGGGGGACCGAGCTTAAGCTTGGTAAAATTATTACTTTCGTTTCTCACACAAAGCTCGTTCGCTCCGCTCACTCGCCAGGCGGAAGGTTTGCTGCACATTGGTATGATTTTCCTAAAACCACAGGTTAAAGATGTAACACATTGGTTTATTTTATCTACAGTTATCAGCTGATTTTTGTTCAGTTAAAAAATTTCCATAAGGATAACATGGGATCTTTGAAGGGCTCTAGCGCGAAAACCGGATTTTTCCCAGCTACGGGACCAGCTCCAATCGATTTCTGGTGGCCAAAACCCCCATATTCCAAAATTTGAAGGAAATCGTCGGAGCCGTTTTTGAGATAATTGTGCAAGCAAGCAAACAAGCAAACAAGCAAACATTGCTCGTTTAAGAGTATAGGATAAATGTGGGAGTAGTCATCAAACAAAATAAAGTAGGTTTTTATACTTACTTACTTCGTACTTAATTATTCTGCTTTCCCGTGGACTCGTGAGTTTTGGGTGACACATCATCCTCTTCTCCTTCTCAGGGGAAAGGTAGGGTTAGGACTAAGGTGAGGACATTATACCGGTACCTAATTGTTTTTCCTTAGCCAAAGGCCTAACTTATATAATTTTTTGAGTTAATATAATTTGGCTCGTAGTTTTTAAATTTTGGGGTGCAGTTTCATAAATGGGCAACAATAGCCTACTATCGAATGAATATATCGATTGATCCGATCGATATTTTTATTTGGAAATAGAAAGCTAAAAAATAGAGGCAATTAGGTACCAGAACAGTGATTGTCTTAGTTATTTATGTCTAGATTAAATCGATAGGTAGGTATATTGAACGGATAGATAAATTTCTTTATTCAATAGTATCGTAGCCCAGTTCTATGAAACTGCACTCGTCTACTGATCACTGGAGTCACTAAAAAGTCACTTATTTTTCCTTGAAATGCAAGAAAAGTCACAGATTTTTTTGTATATTTTGAGAAAATAATGCCATTGTAATGCAAAAGTGGTGCAAATAAAAATTTAAATTAAAAAAAATAACATATGAAAAATGCAACGAACCCATTTTGGGGTACGGTACAAAACCCCCAAAACTACCCCTTCCGGTAGGTTTCATATCTGGTTTATGAACTCATCCGATTAAAGGTGCGATTACATATCTCTATAAAGGTATTTAAGGTAGGTAAGGTATCAAATTTGGTCTTGATCGGACTGTTTTTATGAGATTTGTATGTGTGTACGTATGTGTCTAGGGACACATACATAAGTTATTTTTACCTCCAACCTACCCCATTCCTATTGCAGCGTGTTTATTGACCTTTGTATTAAAAAAAATTATCTCTAGGCCTAAGTTTTTAGTTTGTTTTTAAGTTTTTTTTTTAAATTTTTTAACATACAGTATATTTAGACTTTTTCTTATAATTTCAAGCTCGGATCTTAAACAATAGTAAACATTTAAAAAATTTGCAATGTTTATCTCTATTCAGGTCAAACCTCACAGTTGTACTATACAGTATGACAAACTTTATTAGATATTTAATTTTGTGAAATCGTTATGTTCAAATTATGGTTTAAGATATTAAGCTCTTTAGTTTTCTATGTTTAAAAGAAAATGCCCCAATGCTATAAGATAAAAACACTTGTAGCCTCTAACATTTAACAGATTAGGCCCTAGTTTGAAGGAACAGAAAAAAAATACTTTAAACTGAATGTACCCTAAATTGTACAAATCCCAAAATATGCCAATAATCTTCACTAACAACATCTTCAGTATGTCACCTAAACAATTGATTAAGTTGGATTAGTGGGTATCAGTACAGGCTATAAGGGTCAAATTTTCCAGCCGATTCTTCATAAGAATACAGTGGGACTGAGGATGTAGTCTGCTACATCAAAGTTTTTTTGTGTATAGTCAAACCAGCCGACAAAATTCAATTGAATCAGAACGTACACCATGTAATCTGTTAAAATTAAGATTCAATAGCACAAACAATTTGTATTATAAAAAAAGTGTAAACATACACTATATGTTATCTGTTGAAATTGAGATTCAATAGCACAAATGATTACTACTAGTGCGCGTGTTGCTCAACATTGAGCAATTTATTTTGATATAATATAAAAAACATTATTAGCTACATTTAGTTCTAAGTCAATGACATCCGACCAATCCACAATTGTGAATATTAGTGATCACCAAAAACTACAGCTGTACATTAACAGATGTTTAAAATGTTCAAACCAATCTCAATGTTATTCTAATGGCAAAATTTCAATTTAATTTATGGATAGCACCCTTATTTTATGTCCAATTCTCATCAATTTTTGTCAGAAACGACTACAGACTAAGCCCTATCCAACGACACAAAAAAACTTAAAAATCGGTTGAGAATTGTAGGAGAAGTTCTCTATAAAAAAGCGTATTAACAATAGATTATACAAAATGTGATTCTTCCCTGCATCAAAAATTTTTAAGTTAAACTCCACTCATATCTATGTCAGTATCCTTTAGCCCATCATCTATTCATTCATTCATGGGCCACATTAAACAAAAATTCAAATAATCTGGAAGCTTTAGCCTTTTCTCTTTTGATTTACCTTCAGTGCTTCAATCCAGTATGGCACAAGAAGCAGACATGTAAAATACAACCTCTGAGTATGTCAACACTGAGAATGTTGACTTCAGTTCCGATGTTTTGTTAATATAATATAAACATATGTTCTACTGCAGATGCTCTTGTTATTCACCTGCTATGTAACGACCCTTCAGTGTTTGTTAACCTCTGTATCATCGGCTTATTCCATCCCAAAAACATTCACAAAGGTAGGCTAGTGAGTCTGTTAGCTTTTGATTAAATCTCTGTCATGATTTCAAATGAGACTACACAAGGTGTCCCTAAACTCTCTATCTACCTCTTAAGGTATTACCTCAAAACCTAAAGACAAGCCAAAATATCACATTTAAAATTTCCAAAACCTCCTTAGTTAACCATACAGCTGATATTTTAATATTTTTTAAAGAATAGTTTTTAGTTTGAGAACGGTTTGTTGTAGTATAGTAAGCTAAAACTTATTTTATGAATCTGATGCAAAGGTCTAAATGAAGAAAAATAAATAGTAAATTTTTTACAATTCATATTTAAAAAAATGGGGGTTGTTTAAAATCTTTAACCTTAAATTATAACAAAACTACGTAAGGTAGTAAAGTTTATGTTCTTAGGTATTATTTAGAAAATTTAATAAAAAATCCAGCAATGTAAAAATATTTGACTAGGCCTACTAGAAGTTTAACTTTGCTACCTTTTGTAGTTTTTATGCAATTTGAGATTTTACCTTTGCCTCAAAAAGTTGTATACAAAGTTTTAACTTATGACAACAAACCACTCTTATATTTAAATTATTCTTTAAATAGTTCAAAATGGTGGCTGTACGGTTAACTGTTGAGTTTTAGAAATTTTAAATATGATATTTTGGCACTCAGGGGTGGACTGAGCCGCCGGGACACCGGGAAAATTCCCGGTGCGCCCTCCCCATCAAGGCGCCCCTAGGACGAGATTTTTTCATTATAAGGAATTGTAAAATATTTTTTGAAAGTTCACTATTTATGAATTTTTATTTTCCCTAAAACAATTAATATGTGTTTGCACTTCATGACGAATATAATACGTTTATCTTCATATAAATTGAATGTTCAACTTTGATAAATTGCTCCAACTGAGAACTCTTTCGTGTAGCAATGACTCGACATAGTTGGCTAACCTGTGTGGCAAAACAGCTGTCAGCCTAGGCGCAACCATTGCGACGTAGTACGGGTAAAGGTCAATCCCAGGGAGATGATTTTTTAAACACAAAGTGTATATTTGTATTTATTCTGGAATATGTATAATTTTGAATATAAATACGCGTATTAAAACGACTCTTTTGTAACCCATTATTGTAATAAATCGACAATTTTAACAGGTTAGGAACGATGCTGTATTTGCATTTTGCAAAAACTATGCAGTTTCCAGGCAATCTTCGTTGCAATTACTTTCCTGATGATTTTTTAGCACACCACTCCACTTACAGATTACTTGCAAACCAAGGATCTTGACTATGTTCAAGCATTGAGGCTAGTAAGGTACTTAGTAAGGTAGTAAGCTAGTACTTAGGTAAAAATACGCCTTTAGGATTTAAAAGGTGCTACGTCGAAGTTTGCCGATGTCTTCAAAGCTGCAGAGGTCTTCGCCAATGAAATAACCAACAACATCGAACACTTGTCGGGTACAATTCTAAACTGGCTGGGTAGCTGAGTGGTTAAAGAGCTCGCCTTTGAATCTGAAGGTAGCCGGTTCGATCCTGAGAAAAGTTAGTGCTTTTTGATGGTTCGATACTGGACCCAGCTGCCTTTGGTCATCGGGCTATTAATTAATGGTCCTGACAAATAAAACAGCTGATATTTGTCAGTAACAAAGCTACACCTCATCTGAACCATCACAATCATCACACTCACCCCTTCAGTCATACTCACCTTAAAATACGCACCACAGAGTGCGTCGGTGTTTCAAAATAAAGTATCTAATATGGAAGAAATCATCATAGAAACAAAACTGCCTGGGGTGAGAGTAGAAAGATGAATAAAATGCCGGGGGAAACTTCATCAAGAGACGTGGCCTAATTGAAGACAGCAATCCGCCGATTTGAAGTAACAGTTTTAACTGTGTTATAGATCAAGCTGTCAAATGTATGAACGAAACGTTTCAGAAAAACAAAGTCTATGCTTAGACTTAAAATATTTTGATCCCAAACGGTTTAATAGCATTGACATTAACTCTTCTAGCTTTCAAAGGATAGTAGAATTAGTTTCCGATTGCGAGGAGGGGAAATTGGAGGAGGAATTACTGTAGTATATTTTAATCACCGTGTCATCGCCAGTTGTCGAAGCCGGTAAACATAACAGAACCAACCAATGATGTTGAAGGTGAGCTCTCGGAAGAAGAATGGGTTTCCAACTTGAATGATGCTGACGAATAAAGATACCCAAACGATTTGCAGTATATTCAGTGCAAAAGTGGTAAAAAAATGCAATACTTGCTTCAAGTGTGCATTCAATGTCTTACTTGAGTACAATATTTTTGTTTTCAAGGCTGTACGTACACGAACCTTTTTAAAGTCTTTAAGTATATCTCTTGACATTACCAGCTACCCAAGTGTCATGTGAACGGCCCTTGGCAAAATTAAAATATATCAAAACAAGGCTCCGTTCTGTTCACGACTCACTGCGAACACCTTCAGACCTTATTTCTCATGAACATGGAGGGAGATATTCTTGTCAAGATCAATAATTATTAGATAATCGACAAGCTGAGTGAGAAGAGTGAACAATTACGAAGATTTCTTCACGTATAAACTGTTGGTATGTTGAATTAACTTTTATGGGCAGCAATATAAAAAAAAACAGTAATGTAAATAAAATATGTTGGTTTTGATAAAGATAAAAACTACGGCTTTCAAGTTTAATATTTGCCTACAAAGCCTTCAAATGCTTATTGTAAAGTTATTTTTACTCTCATTAGTGTGATTTCTAATATCAGGTTTATAATGTTTATTGAAAATTAAGAAGTTACTGTTTTAACAGTTGCTTGATTTACTGTATTTTACAAACTACAGTAATATACTTCTATAGATACATTGTAAATTGTTTAGATTTTAAGGGAGTCTGTTATTATAATCATTAGGCCTGGAAATAAAGACCAAAGTATCCATTTTTTGTCACATGTTTCAACTATGTCTTTTCAAGTAATTAAACTATAAACTCTTTAATATTGTAAGGTTACAATTTTAATTGCTAAAAAATTATATGATAGTCGAAACATGTATAATGTTCTTTATACATAATATGAATGCCATGTATATATATGGCGCCCCTCCGGTACCCATTCCACCGCCCTTTTCATAGTGTCAGTCCACCCCTGTTGGCACTAATATTGTATTTTGTTTTTAGGTCAGGAATAATAGCTTAAGAGGTCGATAGAGAGTTCAGGGACACCCTGTATGTTGGTTTTATGACCCAGGCTTAACATGAAAATTTATCCACCGGTAATCTAACTCATGTTAGGCATTTTAAATCGTCGCCTATTTGGCACCAGAAGTTGAGTTTAAGTGTAGTTCAGTAAGCACACTCTCCATAATCTGACACTGAGGGTCTGACACTGTTGGGTTATTTTAGTTTATGAATTAGGCCTCCTGAAGGTAGTCTTTAGTTATAAAAAATGTAAAAAAATCATCATTAACTCTCAGGAAATGGTAAAATAAGATAAAAGCCATTTTAATAGATTACAAACAACAAACCATTGTAATATAGGTCCTAATGTTTTGTTGTTAAATTAACATAGAACACAATTTAAATCTTGAAAATGTATTATAGTAGGCCTACAAGAACATTTTGAAAAATATTGAGAATATGAGGGAAATTGTCATCAAGTCATTGTTGGATTATAGCAAATTGTGTCACGCTATCAATAATCCACTGTACAAGACACACCAAAGCTAAATTTTAATGTTTCTTTATAATTTCAGCCTAGGACATCAAAACAATGATTTTCTTAACCTATATGAATTTATTGCTGTGAGTGTTTGTGTGAGAAGTTCATAAACTTATCTAACAATTAAAACCTTGAATAGATAATATAATTTTATTTCTATAATTTTATTTCTATAATTGGGTTACAATCAAGAAATATTATTTAAAAAAATAAAGTTTAGACTTTTTCAACTAGAACTGACCTTAAAGTTCACTGGTTGAGGTTGCAAAAAGTGTTATCAGTATGTGGCAGGTGTTGGGTAAACATTGGAGTATCGCGTGTTGGCAGTTAATGGATGGTTATCAGTAGCCGGCTGATGGCCGAGAGTGGCAGTGGTGCAGTTGGCTACAATACCAGTGTTGACTTGTTACAGGCGGCTTTGTTGAGGACCGTTCCCATTCCGCAGCAGCAGAGATATTTGACCACGAGTATCCAGTCCTCCACCTCATCCGTGTCCACTCCGAGCCCTGCGTTGGCCAAACAAGGTAAACTCATTTAGCTTGTTACATTACATCATATCTTTGTGGCTCACACAGGTTATTCTGTTAAGTTTTCCTTATAGCTTTCATACCATTGACAGGTTTTCAGATATAATTACTATCCTGTTTAATTAATCCATGGCACGTTTAAATATTTAGTGCTAATTCAATAAATACTTTTTTTATCCTGACCAGTAAGTCTAATACAAACGTGTGCCATGCTCATGCTTTTTCCCCCTATACCATTTCTAAAGAGGTATATGTTATTGTGTTGCAATGCTGTAATACAAACACTCGTCATTTGGAAGTTAAAGGAGATGGTCCTTTACAGAAAGATTTGAATGTTATACAAATTCAAGATCCTAACACCTAATCGTAAGCCTACCAAATGCTTAATCCTATCGTAAGCTATAACTACCTGAATTCATAAGTTTCCTAGTTGTGCAGGGTGAAAAATACTAAGTTGACCTACAGATTGGTTTTAGCCAATTTCCCTTTTGGGTATACGCCATTTAATTTGGCACAGGTAGGTTATTTATCATAAATCTTCTAGAGTTCACAGTGTGGTAAAGCCAATGAGATCAATCAATCAATCAAAAACTTTTTTTGTCATTAACAAGTACAGCATTGACAATTGTCTATATTACGGCACTGATTGCGGCCAAGTCAAAAAATTTTACATAAAACATACACTAAAATATTTAAATACTGGCAAAGATACTAATACATTTATACAAGAAGGCATATAGATATAGGCATTTATCATGCTACTTCCACATAAACCACAGTTACAGTTTCTAATAAATGAATGAGTATCAGTAAGTTGTGTTAGGTTAAGGATTGTTTTTGGGAAAGCCAGGACTGACAATGTTTAAGTAAAATACATAATAATGAAACCTGATTAATCATATAATAGATCCGTTGAATTTTGCAGAGTAGTACAATAATAACTTAATAGTATGAGCAGTTATAGACAAACAACATTCACAACTTTAAATATTCAAAGATATCTAGAGGGAGTGTGCTAGTACTGATTTTTTAGGTCAAGTAGAGCATTTTGAGTTGAGCTTTTCTTAATTATATGTGTACCAATGTTTATTTTTAATGAATGCCACATATAATAGTAATAAAGTAATGCAGTGTCCCTAATAGAAGGTAATATAAATACTTTATAATATTTTTGCCCTTTATGTGAATTCACTAGCTGTCAGGTTTAGCTCCGCTCACTCGCTTCAAGTCTAATCCTTTATTTTTTGAATGCCAATCTTCCCTCAGTACTTTCATTGAGAACAGCTGTTTAAAGAATTAATATTTCTGAATGTAATCATATGTTCCAAAACCAAAATGTTGCTTCCACAAGAATAACATGGTAACTAAAGACGTGTGGGGCGGATCCCCTCAGAGGAATCTGAATAAAAAGTATCCTAAATGTTCTTCCTGGTCCTATGCTACCTCCCCACCAATTTTCAGCCAAATCAGTTCTGCCGTTCTTGAGATATAGTTGGTGTAACTAACACGACTTTCTTTTATACATGGATAATCATCAAATTCCATGCAATAAAATACATATTGGGCATTAATAAAAGTAATAAAAAAAGTAAAACTAATAAAAAAAACTAAAACAAAATTTTTAAAGTAAGAGTTATTGAAGTATGTATTATAGTACTGATTTTAAATTACATACATTGATACATCTCTCACTCAAAGATGGCAGTGATGACCAAGTGACTGGCCATCTGAAGCTATTTTCTATCTAGCTTGGATTGAATAGGTAGTCAATATACACAATGAAACATAACCTCTTTAGTTTCTTACAATGTGTATCTAATAATTTGATTACAATAACAAAACTTCATAGCTTTTGTTCAACAAATTAGATAGAAAAGAATTTCAGTCTGGTTGTGGATTTCAGTTATTTATTTCTTATGCACAAATATGTTTATAATTTTCACCTTGTACGTCAGCTTAAAAATTTGACTCAGACAAATGAGTTTTTCCCTAAACTATGAGTTGGGTACTATAAACTAAGCTCGAAAAAAACTTGATACTCAAGTACTAGCACGCCCCTAATATCTAGGAATTGCAGAACTTGAGTAGAAGATAGATGGGTTGACACCAAGGGATGTGTTTTTTGGCAGGAGGTGTACAGAGGTTGGAGTCTGTGTCCGCCGCAAGCAGCATGGCCCCGGCCGTCATCAACAGGCTGACCACGATGCCCGTCCCGGCCGGCACCACAGCCAGCTACCACGTGCCCAGAGGTAAACCTTAACTTATCTGATCTGACCTGACATAACCTAACCCAACCTAACCATAGGCGTCATTTGGGGGGGGGCAAGGGGGGGCAGTTGCCCCCCCCAATAATTTCGGCGATTTTTTATTTTATTTTTTTATTGGAAATTAAAATTTTAGGTTATGTAATATGGTGAAATATTTGTACATAAGAATTATAAACTTCTGAACCAGACTTTAACAAAATGTCTACTTTGTATTATTTACACAAAACTCTTAAATTGACTCATTTTGCAATCGTCATCTGTAGCAGGAAGTCTCATCTCCCGGTCTACCTGCACGAACGACGTTACCGAATGCCGCCTCTCGGCCGTAGCGCTAGGCGAGTTCCGCGAGTTTGATGGCTGCAGAGGTTTACAGGAATCGTGTTTTAAAATTAACTAATTATGATAGAGATTGACTCTTAACTTTTTGTAAAAATAGAAAGACGTATCTCGTCTTCTCTGGTTTTAGAATTTTTTTATAAAATTTATAATTTTAGTTATAACCGTCTAAAATCGTCTGTTTTTTCTTGGGGCAAGTTTTATAGATGCAGAAATTTACAGGGATCGTGTTTTAAAACTAACCAATTAAGATAGAGATTAGCTCTTAACTTTTTCTAAAAGTAAAAAAGACGGATCTCGTCGGCTCTGTTTTTAGAATTTTTAAATACAATTTCTAATTTTAGCTATAACTGTCTAAAATCATCTGTTTTTTCTCGATTTTTAACTTAAGTTTTCCATTAGTTTTGATAACACTACCAAAGTGAGATTACCAAAGTGTAAGAAAGGAAATTTAGCACCGTTATTCTTCTTTAATATGACACATTAGTTGTAGCTCTAGGCTGTTCTAAAAAGCCCCTCTTCACAGAGTTCTAAAAACCCTTTCATTTGCATCGAGAAAAACAGATGATTTTAGATAGTTATAGCTTAAATTAAAAATTTTATTTAAAAATTCTAAAACCAGATAAGACGAGATCCGTCTCTCTACTTTTAGAAAAAGTTAAGAGCCAGTCTCTATTTTAATTAGTTAACTTTAAAACACGATTCCCGTAAACCTCTGCACTGTCTGCAGCCATCAAACTCGCCTAGCGCTACGGCCGCGAGGCGGCATTTGGTAACGTCGTTCGGGCTCAGGTAGACCAAAGCGTTGCCTTGGTTAAACATAACCTCTTTCGTGTGAAAATGTAGATATAGTACTTTCGCTGATGTCCGATGTTTACATTTTACTGTTGTTTACTTGAAATAAATCAATTTCCTTACTTATGGGTAATCAAATGGAAAAATTACAAACTTTAAGGACTTGTAGGTCCCCTCTTTTTAATGGAAAATTTACCAATTCACTTTAGAAACAACTTCACGCCGAGCTCTATCCAATGGCACTAAAATCATTAAAATCTATTGCAAATTGTGGGAGGAGTTTCTTGTACAAAAACCCGTATCACGTATTAAATATGTATAGATGTTTTTGTAAATCATTATTTATCTTTTTTTATTAATCACTTAGTAATTTTTTACCTTTCTTGTGCTCAATAACAATTAATTTTTTTAGGTAATATAATGGGTAATATACCGTAGCTGTACTGATCCTAAACAACAATAGTTAAATTTTAAATGATTTTTTTGTCCCTTATACGGCAGATTGCAAAGGTGCTTTGCCAAAAACTAATTTTTGATGAAGATAAAACAATGTGTTTTACCATACAAACCTATGGAGTTTTAGTCTATGTATCCGACTGTAAAACTTTAGAGTTGTAAATAATATACAGTAAAAATAACTAAATAGTTATAACAGGGTGTCTATTGATACTGGAATTACTGGAAATACTGGAATTATACTGGAATTTCAAAGTAGATACTGGAAAAAATAGAATTTTATTAAAATCCAGAAATTTTTGTTTTTAAAATGCATAAAATATAGCTTTTGTCTTTTGATCTGTACATTCCGATGTATAAATATTTCACTTGTCATTATTGTTGTTCAAGTATGTTTGCAAGCCAAATCAGAAAACTTGTTGTTACATTCAAATAATTAATTTAGCAACTAAGAAATCTAACCGTTTGTGTAAAGATTAAGTTTAGAAAATGTTGGATTTTGTACTAAAAATTGAGTTCTCTTTCTTATATTTTATTCATGATGTGAGTATTTATTTTACTTTTAGTATTATTCTATTTCATCAATTTTTTGCAGTTAACTGTACTTTTTTACCACTTTTTGTATTAAAAAATACAAAATAAAGTGGGCCGTACTGCTGTCGGTCCAAGGTCCAAGGTCACGGTTGATTTTCTGAGTGATTAAGTAACTTTTTCTGTGAGTAACTCTTTAAAGGATTTTTACATATTTAGCAGTAACATAATTAAATAATTAAACCAACGTGTTGGTGCTGTTACTCAGGTAGTACAAATAAAACGTCCTCCAACACTATTCAATATTTACAATTACACTGGAACTTTTTTATGAAATGGTAAATGTATATGGAGGATCTTTATTGGCAATTGATTTTGACCAGTCACACCAGTCAAATTCTCCCCCATCATCAAGCCCAATCTGAGATTGAGTCTTGGATTAGGCCTTGTATACAATTACAGTGTAAATGTTAATATAGTGAATAGTGTTGGAAGACGTTATATTATTTCAACCTGAATAACGTAACCGCCTTAGCACACCGCCGTGGGGAGAGATACGTTCTTTGCAGTCATTGGTGACATGGCTGACTTTAAGCAAGCAGAACTCGAAAACCTTAGAACTTAAAAATGTGTTACTTAAACACAGTGTTCATTCAGTAAATAGTCTTCTTTAAATTTATGCTTTTTTAAAGATCCCAGTTAAAAATAACCTATAAACGTATAATTGCTTTTGTATACGTAACAAACAAGTACCTATTCATCTTATGTATCACTTTGCACATGTTTGTTCATGGATAAAAAATAGTGAGATACGTTTTATAGCGGTTTTATAAAATGGTTAGAAAAAGTTAGAAAATTTAAATTCTCTAGTAACCCTATATGAGTTAGATCATTGTAATAATTTACTGAATATAACTCTGAGTGACATCATTTCCCTGTTTGCAAAAAAAGTGAATATAACTTATACGATTTTTTAATGAACCTTTGTAATTTATTCTTAAATGAAAACACATAAAACATTGGTGTTTCAGGAGCGGCGGCGGTGGCCAACATTGCAGTTCCTCGGTCGACGCTAGCGACTCCCATCATCCGGGGGTCGTCCACCTTACAAACTATTGGAGTGGCCACATCCTCCAACCAACCAGGGTATGGTGTTTACAAAATACACTGCAATCAAATTCCATTTCAATTCCCAACAGAATATGATGTTTAGTATTTCTAATTCTACTTTAGCTCTAGGGGTGTGCACCTGGCACAGTGCTAGTACTTATTTTTGAGGTGGGGTCAAGTCGAGGCAAATAAAAATATTAAAGAAAAATATTTAAAAATTATCAGTGTTCCAAAAATTATTTTTAATTAATACAATGAAGAAAATGGTATTAATTTCTGTATGGTACACCTAATGAAGGACAGTAAGAATTATTTACATTTATATTTCCGGTTTTTCAAAGACAGGAAATTTTGAAAATATAACAAACCTAAGAAAACTCAGTTTAAAAACTTTTGAACACTCCTCATGTATGACGTTTTCACCTGTTAGTTTTATCTACATTTAATCAATCAATTAATCAATCTCTTTATTCATCAAGTTAGTACATAGGTACAGTGAATAGCGTCAACTTAGGTACTGAACTCATCAATACAGTGGCCATGAGTGTAAAATTCATAATCAATGACAAAATAACTATATAAATAAATAACTATAATCGCAAAATTCCTGGAATATATACAGCATATTCCCGAACTCTCTGGAACCCTTTTGTATATTTGTTCCTTACGTAGAGACAAGAAAAAAAAAAACATCACACAAAGAGGGGTCGATTGTTAAGTCCCTAGCTGCCATTTTTTTTTTTCACATAGTAATTTTTATTTCCTTAACGGATGGTTGTGTTCAAATCATATTTGGTATGACTCTTTACTCTTTATCATACCGATGTACATTTTAAGAAAAATTTTTTTTCCACTGTATATTTTAAAATGGCGGCGATTTTAATTTTTCAAACTCAAATACAGTACGACTCGGCGACATCGGAACTCCGCTTCATCGGAACTGAAAATCTGGATATTATTAAAGTTTTTTTCTTACGAAATAAATAATTTTTCCGTTTTAGCGCCTTCAATTTCCATTCGTTCTATCCGCACAACAGTGAAGTATCACATTTTGCATCAAACTTCATCAGGCGTTTTCCATAATCTCTACCCCTCGATGTGATTTACGAGGCCGTGGAGTACAGTATTTGCACAAAAATAGAAAGAGGAAGGGGTAGGAAGTGAACATCCGGTTCGACCGCTTCCCAAACCCAAACTGTCATTCAGTCTGTCTCGCGTCGCGACTGCACCTGTGTTACGTGGAAGTCAGTTGACTGCTGGATTATGAGTGGAATATGAATATGTAATATGAGAATAACGATTTTGGATCTTTATTTCCTGCGTTGTTTTTATTCCTATAGGTTCATTGTTTCCATGTTCAAAGTTTGAGTGCCTTATTTTCATACAATCTTTTGTGTTATCTTAAAAACAAGAGTGAATACAATAACGATCACCGTACGGGCGGAAATGATTACTCACGACGGACTCCGCTTCATCGGAATTTTTTGACATCCGAACCGGCCGTCCGCCACATTAGTTCCGATGAACGAGAGTGTACTGTATCTGAAAATCGTTAAATTTTATAACAATTTTACAGGACACAAAAAGTTACCAAATTAAACCAATGGTACCAAGTTTGTAAAAGTCTGACCACAAATAACGGAGTAATTGCGATTTTTCTGTTAATATTGCCTTAATTATAATGCAAAATCAATGTTTTTTATGGAGAAAAATGGCAATAACTCCGTCATTGTTGTCAGATCCTTACAAACTTGGTACCATTGCTTGGATAGTTTAATTTGGCAAATTTTTTGTGTCTTGTAAAATTTTAATAAAATTGACCGATTTTCTGATATTTGAGTGTGAAAAATTAAAATGGCCACCACTTTGAAAATATGCAGTGGAACATATTAACTGTCTTTCCTGAAAATGTTCATTGGTATGATAAAGATTCATGCCAAATATGAACTTAATACAGCTATCCGTTACATGGAAAAAAATGATGGCTAGCGGCTTAACAAAGCATTTTAGACCTCTATTTTCATGATGTTTTTTTCTTGTATTGATGCAAGGAACAAATACAAAAGGCTTCTAGAAAGTTCCAAGACACCTTGCATATAATACATTATGTAGCAGGTAATACTAATAAATTTAAGTAGCCTAGTATTTTAAATAAAAAAAATTAAAAATATATCTTATAGTCCTGTTTAAATATGCATTCAACACAAAAACCTACGTAGATGATCTTAATTTTAATAATTTCACTTTACCTTTTACAAATGAGATATAAGAATGACAATTTCATCGTTGGGTACTTTATTATCCCTGATAAAAATCTATTGTAATTTTCACTCTATAAGTCAGCTAGAAAACTCAAATCAAATTAATGAGTTCAGAAGTTAAAAAAAATTTGATACAAAGAAAAATTAAATGACTCCCAAATGACTATGACTTGAGCTGCTATATGAGTTGTTGTTGTTGTCAGGCTGATGAGGACGGTGAGTCCCGTGGGTGGTCGAGGAGCCACGTCGTGGATTGGAGTGTCCTCAACACAACCCGGCGGCGTCCGCCCGCCCAACAACACCTTCACACAGAACCGCATGACTGGTGAGTGTTCAGTCTCTCTCTCTCTCTCAACAACACCTTCACACAGAACCGCATGACTGGTGAGTGTTCAGTCTCTCTCTCTCTCAACAACACCTTCACACAGAACCGCATGACTGGTGAATGTTCAGTCTCTCTCTCTCTCAACAACACCTTCTCTCTCAACAACACCTTCACACAGAACCGCATGACTGGGGAGTGTTCAGTCTCTCTCTCTCTCTCTCAACAACACCTTCACACAGAACGCATGACTGGGGAGTGTTCAGTCTCTCTCTCTCTCTCTCTCTCTCTCTCTCTCTCTCTCTCTCTCTCTCTCTCTCTCTCTCTCTCTCTCTCTCTCTCTCTCTCAACAACACCTTCACACAGAACCGCATGACTGGTGAGTGTTCAGTCTCTCTCTCTCAACAACACCTTCACACAGAACCGCATTACTGGTGAGTGTTCAGTCTCTCTCTCTCTCTCTCAACAACACCTTTACACAGAACCGCATGACTGGTGAGTGTTCAGTCTCTCTCTCAACAACACCTCACAGAACTGCATGACTGGTGAGTGTTCAGTCTCTCTCTCAACAACACCTTCACACAGAACCGCATGACTGGTGAGTGTTCAGTCTCTCTCTCTCTCTCAACAACACCATCACACAGAACCGCATGACTGGTGAGTGTTCAGTCTCCCTCTCAACAACACCATCACACAGAACCGCATGACTGGTGAGTATTCAGTCTCTCTCTCAACAACACCATCACACAGAACCCCATGACTGGTGAGTGTTCAGTCTCTCTCTCAACAACACCTTCACACAGAACCGCATGACTGGTGAGTGTTCAGTCTCTCTCTCAACAACACCTTCACACAGAACCGCATGACTGGTGAGTGTTCAGTCTCTCTCTCTCTCTCTCTCAACAACACCTTCACACAGAACCGCATGACTGGTGAGTGTTCAGTCTCTCTCTCTCTCTCAACAACACCATCACACAGAACCGCATGACTGGTGAGTGTTCAGTCTCTCTCTCAACAACACCTTCACACAGAACCGCATGACTGGTGAGTGTTCATTCTCTCTCTCAACAACACCTTCACACAGAACCGCATGACTGGTGAGTGTTCAGTCTCTCTCTCTCTCAACAACACCTTCACACAGAACCGCATGACTGGTGAGTGTTCAGTCCCTCTCTCTCTTCCTCTAACACATTGTCTCCAGTTGAAGTTTGAAATTGAATTTAGATCTGTGAAAATTCTGGAAATTATGATGATTTGGGAAAATTTTGAGTAACAACAGTTGATCTTTTAAAAATATGTAAAGAGAGAGAGAGAGAGAGAGAGAGAGAGAGAGAGAGAGAGAGAGAGAGAGAGAGAGAGAGAGAGAGAGAGAATAACTTTTAATCAAAATCATTAAGATTTGACAGGCGTCAGGCTAGTGTTTTTCTTACAGTGTGGTGAAAGTGGTGTGTGTTTGTTCAAAGCACAAAGTCTCTCAAGTTCATAAACTCATCAACCGTGTAGAAGGGATGCTGAGACAGCCATTGCTTCAAGTGAGACTTCAGTTTGTCAGGGCGCGCAGACTTCAGCTCCTCGGGCAATAGGTTATAAAACCTGGCACCAGCATAAGCAGGTTTCCTCTCAAAGAGCTTCTTGTGATGAGTGAGCAGGTTGAAGTCCCCAGCATGCCTGGTGTTGTAAGGGTGGAAATGGCCATTCCTTGTGAGGCTTCTGGAGCATGCGGAAACTACAGCCTCAAGGACGTATACACCTACCACTGTGAGAATTCCCCATTCCTTGAAAGTCTCTCTGCAGCTGTCCCGCCGACCTAGTCTTGCCATGGTTCGTAGAGCTTTCTTCTGGAGTAGTAAAATCCTTTTCAGATTGGTGCAGGACGAGCTGCCCCAGAGCGCTATCCCGTATTTCATATTACTCTCAAAGAGGGCATGGTAAGCGACTCTCGCTGTTTCTAGCGTGCTTATGGCCATGATTCTTCTAATGGCGAATAGGGCGCTGCTTAGCTTGTTGCAGAGGGTATCAACGTGGAGGTTCCAGGTAAGGCTGTCATCGATGATCATCCCCAGGTGTGTTGTTGAGCTTACGGTGCTGAGATCTGGTAGACCAGTAAAAGGTTTCTTCCCAAAGATCATCTGCTTGGTCTTGTCTTGATTGAACACAAGGTTGTTGTTATCACAATAGTCCAGCGCAACATTCAGAGCGATGAAGGAGTTGAGTTCTAGAGCTTCTAAGGTCTTGTTAGAGGAGACAATGACAGAGTCATCCGCATACATGTAGCACTGTCCATATGGGCTGACGCAGGTGGGCAAGTCATTTGTAAAGAGTATAAACATTACTGGTCCCAAGACTGAACCTTGTGGGACGCCTCTTGAGATGGGAAGTGGACTGGACCTAATTGCCTTTGACTCATGTCTTTCCGTCCGTTGGATTTCAACTACTTGCTGCCTGTTTGTAAGGTAGCTGTAAATAAAAAAAGGCAATCGGCAATATTCTACAGTTAATCACTATATTAGTTGATGGCCTGCCTCATAATGGCTTCTGCACGTGTAGGTTGACGATATGATGTAGGTGAATTAAGTTTCCCCCAGGAAATCCTCAAATGAACGTCCCCAACATTAACTCTTAATGAAGCTTCATTGATATCCGACAAATTATGCATCATTTTTTAAAAGGTTTAAATTCTAAGGATTACACCACAAATCCAACAACAAAAGTCAAATATGTTAGAAGTAATGGCATTTTTAGTTTTCAGCAATGTAGAGTTTGCTACTTCCAGCCGAGTCATTTTTTTGGAGGTGGGTTTTATTTTCTTCTCCAAAGACCTCCAACTTAATGTACAGCGCATATACTAACTTATGCTGCTTTAAGACTTTTAAGGATTCCCCCATCGGCTCCTTATGCATGCAAAAATTTCGTGAAATACATTTAAGTGATTGCAACAATGCCAAATAAAAAAATACCAAATTTAATTTTATTGTGGCCAAATCTGGACTTATTAGCTGAAATATTGGCTTTTGTCCTACCCTATATGAATACTTGGGTGCGTCTAACAAAGAATAGGCCTACATAGTTCCAAATGAAAAAAGGCTAAAAAAATCTGGAGATTATGTTGGATATTATAAAGGAAAATCGAGACATCCTTAATAATGCAGTACAAAAGAAAGTCTACCTTTTGTGATCTTGTTTAAAAATTGGAATTTTTAGAATTAGCTAGATCAGGTTGTGAATAATGAACCAGTTTATTTTATAAAAAATGCTTTAATGGTTTATTTTATTTATTTCTGAGACATTGAGGCATTCTAGTGAGTATTTAAAGATTTCAACAATCACTCTTTCCAACATTGGAGTAAATCATTAGTGTAACTAATTTGTAAATGCACACGGTCTCACTAATGTGTGGTTCTGTCTGGCGCAGTGACAACGAGGATGGGCCCCGGCGCAACGGTGAGCACGCGGCCGGTTCTGCTACAGGCGGCGCCGGCGCACAAGCAGATGTCGGCTGCGCAGCCAACCAACCAGGTCAGTGGCATAGTAGTGTGGTGGTGTACAGGTCAGGTATTATTAATCATAAGTAGGGTCTTATTTAATATTCTTACGATAATTTTTTAGATGACTGCTTTTTTTGTATTACAATGTAATTTTATTACCTTAATATCATAATTTTATCGATTTATGATAGCTAGTTGACAAAGCATCAAGAATACCAGTATTGAAAGCTAACCCCTGGAAAACCATTGTTGCAGTAAGGCAAGTTTTGAAATGAGCTCTTCAGTTTGGAAGAATCAGGCCTTGTGCCCATGTGTTTGTCAATTTTGTCGAAACAATTTGAACCAACTGTTCCATAATACTTAGGCATCATGCATTAGAGAAGATGACTCGTCTGCTACCTTAATATAAGTTTACCACATGACCTTTTAAGAAAAAACTTTTGGGTTAATTTAAGTATATCAGTAGAGCGTATTGAGTGATAAATAACCATATTGAACCACCTCAATGGAAATTTCCTGGAAAAATACATGATAAATAAATCTAAATAAAGCTAATTATAGGCTAATTATGAGCCTGAATGTATATCCTGATCTTTTGTCGTCACGCAGGTGCAGATGACGGAGAAGAAGGTGGTCACCAAGGCGGCAGTGCCGGCTGTACGAGGCATGGGGCAGGGCCCGGCTACGCGGCCTGGTACGGCTGCTGCTCCCGGGGGCCCCCGACTGGCCCCGCCGCTGCGCCCCGTTGTCAGTCTACACCCCACGGCGGTGCTAGTCTCCAGCCCCACTCCCCCGCCCACCATACAGATACAAACCCCTGCCAGGCCGGGCACAGGTAGTGAGAAACTCTTTAAAACCACTTCTATATACTTCTCTTTTTTGTTAATACCTCATCTTAGGCTTTGGTACTTATTATTGACCTGTATTTACCAATATGTAGGGTTTCACTTTTTAAATCCTTAATATATTTAGAACTCAAATATTATGAAAATAAGAGTAATCCCAACACAGGTTATTTTATTAAAATTATGATTTTTCTTCTTTATTGTGTTCAAATACAGGAAAAAATATAGAACATATGATAAATGTACATTTATCATCCCAATATCATTCAAAATTTGCCTTACATAATTTAGTTAAGCTTTCTTGGGCTAATCTTAAATTTTAATCTTCAACTCTCTTCTTCTTTTGTCTTTGTCTGTTAAAAAAATCTCCATCACTCATTTCTTTTAGGATTTATTGTCACTTCTTCAAACTATTCAAGCCTTGTACACATAATTTTCACAGTTTTGGAATTCATCTAATTCCCTTAATTTGCCATCTGCTATATACGCGGTAGTAAAAGTGTCTAGCGTGGTGGCATCACCTTGCAGAGGAACGGCTGGGGCCACAGTCGAGCCTCTGTCAAGTGATGGGACCGCGTTAGACGCTTTTTGCTACCGCTAAGTGTGTAACAGGCCTTACTGCTAATGTCAACACAGCTATTGTATTTGTCAAAAGTTATTTGAAACAGTTTGAAATAATTGTTTTGAAGCAATTCAATATCAAATTAAAATTGATTCTTAGTTTTAAGGTTTTCCCAATTTTTTTGAAGATTATTGTACAAATGAATAATTTTATAAATCAGTAGCTATGTTGACTCACTACCACTAACAATCCGTGGAGATGCAGCTGTCTCGTCTCCAGTCATCAGTTGAGTCCGTTCAAACTCCAATCTGCTTCCTTAGTTAAAAGAATTTCATTATATCGACATCTGTCTTTTGTTTTAAGATAATGTAAAACTAATGATAATGTAAGAGATTGGTACTTGCAATAAATACATTTTAGAAATCAAGGGAATTAAGATTAAATTTAATAAAAAACATTTTAGAAATAATATATTTTCATTTACAAACTACTTTACTCGAATTTAACGAGTACTCACAAGTATTCGCTCGAGCTTCGAGTGTCATAAAAAACTCGACAGATTCTCGTAAACTCAAGTACTCTCCCACCCCTACTATATAATAAATTAAAATGCACTTAGAGAAATGTGATATCACTTGGTTCTTCCACTTGACAAGTTTTTATAAAAATAAGACTATTAAGTTACTCAGTAGCGACTGGTGTTGCAGTGTCGGTGCTACAGACGAGTGCGGTGAGAGTGACATCGGCTCAGCCCGGCGCCGGCGCCGCGGTGCAGGGCTCCAAGGTTTACTGCCAGGCCCCCGAGCCCTCCGTCTACATCCAGGCCACCCACAAACCCGCCCAAGGTACGCAGTAACCTCTTATCAGGAGTATGAGCCCACTAAATATAAAATATTGGAACAACTGAAGAATTTTTTTTCTGTACTTCTTTCTATTATGTTGTTTTGCCTTGTGTAATATCTTTTGAGCAGTTGGAGCTATCGAAATTGTACAACAGTTAGGCCTTGTTTGCTTTTTGTTATGAAGGTTTTTGCACTCCAAATGGCAACCCATTTTGCCATTTATTATTCACTAGCTGACTTACCCACGCTTTGCAACTCAAACTGCAATGCCAACCCGAGGAATTTTATTCCATTAAGGTGAGCTCGTTCACTACGTTAGCCTGCTATCAGGTTTAGCTCTTTCGCTGGGCTCACTCGCCACAAGTTTGTAATATCTTTTAGTTTTTTTACTACCATCTTTCCTCAATACTTAAAATGAGAACATTTCAGGTGAGCTTGTTCGCTACGCTCACTCGCCTCAAGTCTATAATATCCTTTAGATTTTATTAACAATCTCCCCTCAATACCGTAATGTAGAACAGCCGTTAATAAATGTTCCTAAATGTAATCATGTGTTCATTACTTAAATGTTGCTTCCATAAGAAGAACATGGTAACTTTCGAGACGTTAGTGCGGGACCGTGATCAGTTCTCCTCTCTCCCTCCTCTCCCGTGACTGTGATCCTCCCTTCTGTGGAGGTTGGGGGATGGAGAGTAATCTATCGTCAATTTTTCACTGAAGAAAACCAAACTTCTTACTTTTAAGTGATTTAGTATGAGAATGGTAAAATAAAGAGCAAAATCAAATTCAAAAAGTTGTAGATAGTCTAATTTTATTCAGCATTAACGATTTTTCATCGGATTTCAGATCAGATTCACCCTTAAGGCCCTAGATTGCAAGAACTAAAGAAGGTACCCCCACCTTCAGCCACAATTTCAGCGTGGTGGCTACCTTCTAGACACCACAGCAATTTTTAGAGGTCCTATCTCTTTAACGGTTAAAGAGGGTGATCTATCTTCAATTTTTCTGGAGTTTTTACATCAAGAGCTTTCAATCTAGTATGTGGTTGTAGGGGTTTTATCTTATACATATATTTTAGTAGTTGAGAAATAATTTAAATAGAAACTTAATTTAAAAGGACGCATTGCATATTAATATTAATAAAAAATTATCATAAAAGTGTAAAATATACCTTATTGAAGGGAATTCAATAGTATTCTTTTGTTCCTAAATGAACACTGTCTGGAAAGAAGCTTAACCACATGCTTGTATTTTTACATTCATCAATATATCATTCTAATAAACTAACGTTTTCAGGAAGCAACGTGGTTAGCATACCGAATTCGTTGTACAGTTTACCGGCCAATAGTTTCTACGAAGGCTCCACCAACTTCCGGACGTTTACGACAACGCCCGTTACAACAACAACCACTATACACCAGTCAAGGCCGACATTAACTCAAGTGCAAGGTATTGAGAGTTTAGGTCTGTAAATGCATGAATTCGCACCATCCCTAAGAATTTTGTTTCACAACAAAAAATTTGTTGTAACTATATATTTATTGAGCCTCATTTTTGACCTCTTTCACATAAAAAATTTGGTAAGTATTTATTGTTTTCTATGTGTTTCTAATCTTATATAAATTTGGGGCTGTGCGGGGTGACACTCCCAAAATTAATAATAAAACTTATTTATTTTTCTATTAGGTGAAAACTATTCCATGTAGCTGTATATGAAGGGTTAACAAATTAGTTGTTAAATTAGTTAGATAACTCATCTAGGGTTGGCCTAAGTATGTTTTTAGATTTTGTAAACACTGGGTATAACTTTTTTTAGTGAAATTTTATTGCTTGCAGGAAAAACTAACGCATTCTTTAAAGCTGTTGATAGTTAGCAGAAAAAGTTGTTTTAATAACTTCAAATTATATTTTAATTTTGTTTGTTGTATTTTTAATTTTTGTTTTTTCCTCGTTCTCTAGTGTTGACTTAAATTTTGTGTTTACAGATCTTGGTTTTTGGTTAAACTTCTTGGATGGACAAATAATTCTTGATTAAATGCCATGAAATGTGATATTGAAGTGAAGCAGGATGTTTTATATAAAGCACTTTTGGCTTATTTATGTTTTTACAATAAGTATATAATATTATTTTAGTTTTTTTTTATATATTCAAGAGGTACATATAAATGGATAAAGATTCAGGACATTGGATGTTGGCCAGTCCCAATTGATCATCAAATCTGAGTTTTAATCTTTTTTAGGCCTGGTCCAATGAAATAGATTTAAAGGTAACCTAATAATGTTAAGTGTGGTCCGGAGATATCCCTAGACCTCTGTAAGTTATAACTAGGGACATATGGAATTCAGTTAGCTCACCTGAGAGAGAAAACTCCAATACTTGGACAAAAAGCTTTGGCAAAGAATATGACTAATTTCGTTGACCTATTTTCGTTAGATGAGATTTTTTAGGCTGAAACACAGTACAACAAAGGGAAAAAATAGTGCCATTAAAACAGTATTTTCTTTTATTTGTTTTGTAAGGTTTCTGAATTTATCTTTCTCAGTTAATTCAAGTTAATCCAATCCATGCACAGTAATCTTATTTTCATACATATTTATGGCGCCATGTGTAAGTAAAAATTTTTTTAAGAGTATTCCTAAGAGTTGAAAAAAATCCCTTAATCACACAGCTAAAAATCATCCTGATAAAAGATTGTTGGTGGAGACAAAATGAAAAATGCACTATACAATTAATTAAAAATGTTCAAGTCGAAGAATTGGTTATATCCATTAATGTGAGTAGACGAGTTCTCTAATGTGTTTGTTTGAAGCCAAAAAATTTTGTTGAAGTTGGAACGCATAGCCGGAGTGATGCAGTTATTGTTTATGTTCTCATCTGGTCATGTTGCTGGAAAAACATCTTTACCACATGGAAATAAAAAAATGGTCAACTAAAAAAAGCTTTGCGATAGGGTTGAGTAGGGTACCAATGATTTGCCAGCATTTGCTGGACTCAAAATTCTGGTACAAGTTAGGTCTAGCCACTCGATCCAGCTTCAAATACTGACATTGATGACTGTTCTATTGACATTAGTGCATATAACCAATGATCTAAGCCAGCAGTTTAGCTGTAAATGGAATGTGAGATGGTGTCAGGTATTAAATGCTATTTGTTGGCTCGCAGGGAGCGAGACGGGGTCCCTGACGCCCCCTGGCCTCTAACTCTCTTCGGCCAAGGTAAAGGTACGTAAGGTGGGCACAGGCAGAATATAGGAATAGTGTATAGCACACAATACGGTTGAAATAGCTACTTTGTGTGATGAGTCAGGTTGAAATTTGAAAATATTTTTGGAATTATAAGATTCACAATGTGGAAAAGAGCTGAAATTGGTTGTTGATAAAACTATCTTAAACTTTGGATGTTTATTTCAGTTTTTTCTTGCTACATATTTATTGTTTCACTGCAAATTATGTCAAAAACAACTTGAGTCAACTCTACATTTTTGGAAATTGACAACAAAAAGAAATCACAATGAAAAGGTAAGGTAACCAGGGGTTAAGAGATCCCTAGACATTTTCCCGCACAGCCCCATATCAAAATTGAAATTATGTGAACCCTGCTATCTATCATGTTGAAGGGAAGATGATTTTCATAATTTACTCTCTAGCGATGTAGCGGAAATGTTGTGGGATTTTGTACTTTGGCTATAACTTGCGTAGTATTTGTGCTGTAGATTGGGTCTTGATGTTGCAGGTTTGGTTTCTACGGTTCCTGTCAGACTGTTCAACCCCAGGATGTTGGTCGATAACACAGTTCTTCCTTACGTGCCTAGTGAAAGTGAGTGTTAGTGATAGAGGTGATAATTTAGTTTATGATGGGACAGGATTCTCAACATTCATCAAAGGATGGGATATGTTTATCAGTAGGGTGTACAATGGGATTAAGCAGAAAAACTTGCAGTGTAGGGTTTCTATTTAATCCTCCGGTACACGCGGCGCAGACTGAGACTCCGCGTTTATGAGCGCCTACATCTACTTGATTGAGTTCGCGAACCAGAATGATCGGACCATGGGAACGGGGTTTTATGGGGTTTCAAAAGGGTAAAAAATGGGTTTTTGGCTTTTTTTACTTTATTTTATAAAATTCAACAATTAAACCATTTAAAAAAGCTTAAAAGAACAAACAATCTAGTATTTTGAATTTTTACTTAGCTTAAACGGTTATGGATAAAATTCAAAAACTATGTTTTCCATGTTATGCTTATGGGAAATCAACAAGTTAACCTTCTATCAACCTTCTATCTTGCTTATTTATTGACATATCTTGATAATATTTGGTATGTAGGGGAACTCGGCGCGGAACGGGATACTTAATGTTAACATTACCATACAATATACACAGGGTGTATTAAATACTTAATAAAGGTATAAAACAAAACTTTATTTCGTTAAGAACACATTGGTATGATTGTTAACTGTTTAAATGTCTCTTTTCAATTTTTATTTTTATTTTTAAATAATGCTTACTTATTTTTCATTCTGCCCCACCCACGGGGCAGAACGGGAAATGCCCTTAGGGCAGAATGGGATACGGCAAATTTTGAAAGAAAAATGAAATGAAGGGAAAAGTTAAGTGTCAACCAAATTGAAAACGTAAATATGACCTTTAATTGAAATTTTAAATGTAGTAATCACATTTTCAAGCTTCATCAAAACTTCAGAAATTATATTATTGCAACACAATCGAATCTCGTTAAAATCAATGTTAAACTGACATATGCTACTGGCAAAATTCACAAATTATTATATCTTCTTCACTATTTACCACTGAAAACAAGTTGTGAGCCCCTTAAAAGCACACCTAACAAGCGATGCAACCCCCATTTGAACTTGAGTAAAATTCACCGCAGTAGAGGCATTGAGCATCATCTTCATTTTCATCAAAATCCTTGTCACAGTCCTCTGAATTTGTCTTCTTTGGATTTTTTTCTTTGCCGGTTCAAATTTAGGTTTCTTAATTTTCCCAAACTCTTTCGTAGGGTAGTTTCTAAAAAAAAGGCGTTTTGAAACAGACTTCCCTTTGCTCACAGTCCTCTCTTCTCTCTCTTTCTTTTTGTGTGTTCATTTCCTGTTCTATATTTTTAGTTTTCGTCTCATTTTTGTATATCAGTTTTCCTCATGTAATTTCTGACCATCTGTTACAGTAATACGAAAATATTTAGAATTTTTTTTAACGAAAATATATTGGGGCAGAACGGGATACCATCCCATTCCGCCCCATCCCGTTCCGCCCCAACAACACATTTTAGGTTCTGAATCCATGCTGGGTTCTTAAGACGTTTAATTGATCTTTAAACATGACTAAACTTTAGCTAAACAAGCATACTTCATGAATATATCTTGGTAAAAGCTATATACATATTATTAAATATATTACCTTACCCAAAAAATTGCTAAAAGTTGTAATATCTTGAGCAAAAACACGGGTCACAATAGTTCACCATCATTGCACGTTCCAACCAGAACAAAGATGGCCGCAACACCTTCCACTTTACTTCAGAAGTTAGTTAAACGCTTCTCCACCAGGTTACAGCACTTTATAACAAATAAAAATTCATTATCCCGTTTTGCCCCGACTTCCCCTACATTCATTATCAAATGTTTAAATTATATTTGCTTACAAAACCCATATGGCGCAAACCTACGTACTTACCCCTATGGGTTGTATGGGGAAAATAAAAATAACACCATAACTTGATAAAATTTGGTATGTACGTTCACTAGGTAGGGCTTAACTTATATTTACCAAAAATACCCATATGGTGGCCAAATTACATACCCTCATCCCCATGGGTTTTATGGGGAAATAGAAAATATACCAAAACTCCAATGGAAATTCGCTGAGTACGCAGGTCTGCTGCAACGGGGGTATTTAATTGTTTTTTATTGATACCATAACAACTTTGTTAAATAATTGATTGTTATATAACTATTAATAACTCATTAAGTAATTGATTGTGTGAGAAACAATTTATTGTGTAGACAAATTTTTACATTTTCCACTTTTTTATTGATTTTATTTATGGTTGTTATAATAGTCACCAATAATACATGTGGCATCACAAAGAGGTACATTTTTATACTAAATTTAAACATGTTGCATAATGGGGTCTTAGATGTACAGTTTTCACTTTAAAATACAGATTCTAGACCTATGAAAACCTAGAATTTAATAAAAGTAGTGTTTTTATAGAAATTCCTCAATTTGCTGATTCTTCCATTCTGATTCAAATTTTAGTTGTTTTAATGTCTAACCTCAAAGAGTAGTTTGTAAAGAAGAGCCTTTTTGCTGATTGGGTAAACAAAACAGGAGAAAGGATTCAGCTAGCTTACCTGAGAAGATTGTGTTCAGGCAGCATATAGATACACATAAAAATACACATTTTTCACATAACTTTCTTAAATTAAAGTTCTTAGTGAAAAATGTGTATGTATTTTTATGTGTATCGATATGCTGCCTGAACACAATCTTCTCAGGTAAGCTAGCTGAATCCTTTCTCCTGTTTTGTTTTCCTAACCTCAAAGAGTGTGATCATGTGTGAGTGAGGATGATAAATTGGTAAAGCGACATCTGTGTGGATAAGTTTTGCATGGGTAGCAAACCGATAAATTTTAACATGTTCAGTAGTTACCATATTTGTGTTGGTTGTAGATAAAGTAGTGTATACAATGATTGAATTCAGCCTTTAAGTCACTGGTGAGATACTTAGACACTCGCTTTGCATTTGTTCTAACTTGCATCTCACTCCTGGCTTAAAGGCCTTCATAATGCAAGTGTTGCATAAACTACTATGATAACACAAATTTTTTGTATTATTCGGTTCAACCGACCTTTTTCTTATCTGACCATTGTCCAGTCTTTACGAGAGCTTATTCTGTATTGGGAATGAGATTGTTTTGCTGCCACCATCACATGGTATAGGCAGTGTAACCACACGTAAACACACAATCACATTTTCACTTGGGATGATGGTGATTTTTATTTGGTGAACTGGCAACACTGCCTACTTGTCCAGCCTAATGCCCACTTGACAGTGACAGCGAATCATTTTCAAGCAAACAGGACGTGTTCTAGTCCTGAAAAAGTTCATATACATAATCTCACAATGGGATAGTTATTATGAAATGGGAATAGTCTCAGATACCTCATAATGAATTACTCAGAAAGGGTGGTATGAAAACAATTAAGGCATTGACAATTAAAACAATGAAAGTATTGACCTACAAGTGGAAGTATGTAAATAGACTTTTTGTAGCATATGTGTGTTTGAAACAAATAATATTCAATAAGATTTTATTTGTGCCATTAAACATTTACAGCAATAGGCATAAGTCAGAACATTACAACAGTTAACAGATAAACAGAACAGTTTAATTATGAACAAGTCATAAACATCACAAAATCAGTCCATCAGAGAAGTAGGTCGAATATTCATCAACACTATAAAATGTACTTTGTTTCAACCCATTTGAGTTTACTTTAACTTATTTTTATTTAACAAGCTAGTAGAAGAAGGCAACTTATTGAAGAGTTTTAACTGTAGGTAGTAATGACTTTTTAGCGTTTTAGTTAACCTAACATACAGAATGATAAGATTTTCTTTAGATCCAGTGTTATGACTAAGATTATTAGGCTACATTGTTTTTTAAAGTTGGTGACATTATCTCTGACATAGAGTAAATTACTTAAAATATACATAGAAGGTAAAGTTAAAATCTCATGATTATAAAAATTGGGCTTACAAGACGGCTTGAGTGGCCGATTCATTATTTATATAAATTGTTTTCGCAAGACTCGCCTTTTAATGTGTTGTGTTTGTGTCAGGTGCTCAAACGCTGCAGGCGTCAGAGAACTGCAACAGTGCCAACCAGCAGACGACGCAACAGGTGCACAAGCAGAACGCCTCCCCCCGGCCAAGCATACTCCGCAAGCGGGACACCGAGGGGTGAGTTGTGCGACGTTACCAGGCGGTTATACTTGGCGGTTATACGCACCACTAATTTTAAATACGGTTTAGTCTGGTTAGGGAAGGTCAACTTACTAGAGAAATGTCAATTTTATTTGTATTAAATACGCTATCGCTTGTGTATATTGCTCTTGATTTACGGGTTCAATGGTTGTTCAAGGTCAGCTCATTAATAATCGTGCTCTGTTATTACTGGACTGTATGGTGCACTGAAAATTCGGTACAAGACAAATTACCGTCATTGGTTTGGTACGGATAAAGGTGTTGGTATGAATATTAAAATATTGACACAGTCTGAAATGCTTGCTTGGTGATCGAATGCCATATACATCACATTATGAAGGTCATACTTTGTAAGGTCATCACATATGAAATACCCAGATGAAGGTCAATACTTTATAAAAATGTTTTTATTTCATTTTTTAACCATAGTTCTTTTCACCATTAATGGGTGGAGCCTATACGTGACAAGAGGCGCTGTGTATAAAGGGCTACCAGCAAAAGGAATAGTTTGCCAAATTTTCATATGGTGAGTGTTTTTGTCTTTTAACTCATCGCCGGCTTGACTGACCGTTTCCACCCTCTGTTGCCATCTTGACTGACCGGTTCCACCCTCTGTTGCCGGCTTGACTGACTGGTTCCACCCTCTGTTGCCATCTTGACTGACTGGTTCCGCCCTCTGTTGCCAGCTTGACGGACCAGTTCCGCTCTCCGTTACCATCTTTACTGACTGGTTCAGCCCTCTGTTGCCAGCTTGATTGACTGTTTCTGCCCTCTGTTTGCCAGCTTGAATGACCGGTTCCACCCTGTGTTGCCGGCTTGACTGACTTGTTCCGCCCTCTGTTGCCAGCTTGACGGACCAGTTCCGCTCTCCGTTACCATCTTTACTGACTGGTTCAGCCCTCTGTTGCCAGCTTGATTGACTGTTTCTGCCCTCTGTTTGCCAGCTTGAATGACCGGTTCCACCCTGTGTTGCCGGCTTGACTGGCTTGTTCCGCCCTCTGTTGCCAGCTTGACGGACCAGTTCCGCTCTCCGTTACCATCTTTACTGACTGGTTCAGCCCTCTGTTGCCAGCTTGATTGACTGTTTCTGCCCTCTGTTTGCCAGCTTGAATGACCGGTTCCACCCTGTGTTGCCGGCTTGACTGGCTTGTTCCGCCCTCTGTTGCCAGCTTGACGGACCAGTTCCGCTCTCCGTTACCATCTTTACTGACTGGTTCAGCCCTCTGTTGCCAGCTTGATTGACTGTTTCTGCCCTCTGCCAGCTTGAATGACCGGTTCCACCCTGTGTTGCCGGCTTGACTGACTTGTTCCGCCCTCTGTTGCCAGCTTGACGGACCAGTTCCGCTCTCCGTTACCATCTTTACTGACTGGTTCCGCCCTCTGTTGCCAGCTTGACGGACCAGTTCCGCTCTCCGTTACCATCTTTACTGACTGGTTCAGCCCTCTGTTGCCAGCTTGACGGACCAGTTCCGCTCTCCGTTACCATCTTTACTGACTGGTTCAGCCCTCTGTTGCCAGCTTGACGGACCAGTTCCGCTCTCCGTTACCATCTTTACTGACTGGTTCAGCCCTCTGTTGCCAGCTTGACGGACCAGTTCCGCTCTCCGTTACCATCTTTACTGACTGGTTCAGCCCTCTGTTGCCAGCTTGATTGACTGTTTCTGCCCTCTGTTTGCCAGCTTGAATGACCGGTTCCACCCAGTGTTGCCGGCTTGACGGACCAGTTCCGCTCTCCGTTACCATCTTTACTGACTGGTTCAGCCCTCTGTTGCCAGCTTGACGGACCAGTTCCGCTCTCCGTTACCATCTTTACTGACTGGTTCAGCCCTCTGTTGCCAGCTTGACGGACCAGTTCCGCTCTCCGTTACCATCTTTACTGACTGGTTCAGCCCTCTGTTGCCAGCTTGATTGACTGTTTCTGCCCTCTGTTTGCCAGCTTGATTGACTGTTTCTTGCCTTCTGTTGCCGGCTTGACTGACCAGTTCCGCCCTCTGTTGCAGCACTCCAGGGAAGGCTGCCAAGAACCTAAACCCGCTGTTCGGCACGCTGAGTGTGTCGACGCCTAGCTCACCACCGCGGCCAGAGTCGCGCGGCGCAGCCCAGAGCAGCGGCGGCTCCACCACGATATCTGCTACCAGCTCGCCGGGCCTTGGCACCGACTCGCCTCCACTCAAGGCGGACGCCGCCGACGACGACCGGCCACTGGAGATGAGCCCGCGCAAGAAACCGCGGAAACAGCAGCTGTGAGTGGTTGTTCTTAGCAAACGGCCCCATTTCGTGCCTACAGATGTAAAAATAAAAAACATTTTTTGTGTCTAAGTGATAATATGCCAAGATGGGCGGCTTAATTCAGTACCCATGCAGCAGATTAGTTTTATACATTTTTTGTACAGAATAAAGTTTGCAGATATATCTGCCTATTTTCCGGAATGCACCGGAACCTTATTGGACATGTCAATCAATTCAACAATCAAAATAATTTTATTTAAGAAGCACAGATCATGCACAAAATGGTGTCATAGATAATTATAAAAATATACTACAAATCCTTACAAAACTCATTTACCACATAAATTATATGTTAAGATGATTTATTTGTCTCCCCTACTCCCCTTTCTATTTCCAAAGCTTCATCAATTAAAACCTCACCATCAGACTTGTGTACTTCAATAAAAAAATAATAAAATTTAAAAAATCAATAAATTATTATCCAAGAACAAATTTTTCTTAGTCATCAATATTTTCACTCATCATAGAATGAAATCAGTGTAAATGTAATGTAACCCCAAAACCGAGTGTTACACTGAGTTTGATTGTCCTGACATGCAAATATTGAGGGACGGCGCAAAAAGCTGAAAGACTCGGATTAACAGTATAGCCTCCTAGAACAAAGTAAAATCCTCCCATCTAGAAATAAATTCCTTATGTATGTGGGCTAGATATATTTCTAATTATAAGGGTGTTTTCCCAAAGATAAACATTGTTGTAAATGACCAACCCAGGGATCAAGTTATTTCGTAATAATTCTAATCACATCTCTTCAATCATCAAGAATCAAAAAACTCTTTTCAATTTAGAGAAAACTTTGAAAACATTCAATAAAGAACTATTTCTTTCAGAACTGGAAATCAAATTCAAGAACCTAAGTTCAGCGAAGAGGAAATGGAGTTTATACCTTCTGAGAAAATTAAGAAAACATCAAAAGACGGTAAGTGGTTATTAAAATAGTCCATACAACTTTGCACGAAGGTAATTACTATTTGCCTGTTAGTTGTCAACTGTAATCTTTGAACCTCATAACCCTTAATGGTATGATTTAGTTTTTTTAGTTTTTGAATCATAGCTTACTATTTTAATTGTACATTGGTTAACTCAGTTGTTCTTCTATACACATATCTACTTACATTTTCATCTATACTGGCCGTTTCTAATCATTTAAAAACTACATAACATTTTTTATTTTAACCGACTGAGCACTTTTGATTATTTCATTGCTTTGTGTCACGTTAATACTGACTAAATAAACATTTTCGAGTGTAATAGTATGATGTAGTTGCTTTTATGTAGTGCATTCCTTATTTTTCTTGCCAAATTACTTTATTATGAATAAGCCTCTGAATCACTGATAATAGCAATAAAAGGTTTTAAATACCTGTGCACTGTCAAGTGATCCTTGTTTGGTTATTTCCTACCAAGAGATTAGAGGCCTGAAACCTTTGGTAGCAAGTAACCAAACAAGGATCACTTGACAGTGCACAGGTATTTTAAACTTTTTATTGAAATTACTTTAGTAATGCCACCTCTTTAACCAATATTACTTGCCTGATCAGAATCCAGTGGGGTTGTGCTTTTTCAAAAATCTGGATGATGTTTTAGTTTTCCCTGCTATATCATGTTTTACTTAAATATATTATTCTTACTAGAAATTGCTTACTGGTCAAAATTCTACCAAAAGTTCAGATGATCTTAAGCCAATTAGTTTTAAAGTGTTTTATAAATAAAACATCTGTTATTCCTGATTTTCTAGCATTTGTAACCTAAAACAACATCTGTCTAATGATTCAATCAATTATCCTCCCATAAGATTAATATTGAAACTTTGAAAGACTGAAGGGCGTAGCCCTGGGGGCAAACGTGAATTATAATGCGATTCTGCTAATCTACAGTACACTAGGCCTACCTTTCTAACGGAATGCGTGGATTTTGCCTACGATATGCACAAGCTGAGCAAAAGGAGGAAAAGAAACATGTTTGGTTATCAATAAATACACAGCTTATTTCTACAATATCAGTATACCATTAAGGGGTTTATTTTTCCTTAATAGGCAAATACTAAAAGAAATGTAATAAATAATGCAAAATAAATATTCTTTGATAAATAAATATTCGTTTTAAAGTTCGTAGATAGAAAAATTTATTTTGTTTAGTGTTTTACTTACTGTTGGCGAGTCAGGAGGAGATACCTGGACTGAACAATCTGACATTGTTGTCAGGGCCTTCTCAGGTTTCGCCAACTACATCCATTATAATTCTGATTCGAGTGTCGGTCAATTCACATTAACGTATGTCCCGCAGGTGGTGCCCAAGACGGGACGGTGAAGCCGGCGGTCAAACGACCGGTGATGTCTCTGCTGCGGACGTACAGGCCGACGTGGAAGACCAAACACAATCACTTCCTGCGCTACTCGGACGTGAAGCCGCGGGAGGAGAAGCGGCCGAGCGTAGCGGAGATTGCCTCACAGAGGAATGTGATGCAGCGCTGCAACGGCTGGAAGATCTACCACCTGGCAGGCCAGATGACCAACATTGTGAGTATTTTGATACTTCTGTAGATGTCAAATTGTTTTCTTGAGTAATCTGAGAGTAGATCTACATGATTCGTACCCTAATGCAATATGCTCTCAAAACTGCTGATGTGGTAGTGTTTAAGGGTGTGCGAGTACTCGAGTGGTCGAATAGTTGTGGTCGAATACTAGCACTATTCGGCTCGGCTCGAGGTTATGCCAAACTATTCGAGTGGTCGAGCTGAAAATAATTACAGAAGCAACAATTCCACAAAAGAAAAAGAGTTAAGAAGAAAACTCTGTACTAAGAATTATTTGATTTATTAATTAATGGAAAAAAGCAGAGAAACACGGCAATTTATAATTGAGCTGTGTGATCGCAAACAGGGTTAGGGAGTCAAGACGATGGCAGGTGCGGGGCGGGGTTTGTTTACGACGACGCAATAGGACCACGCTAATGACCTTGACTGGTGGAGTCAACACACGCACACACGCACGCACTCTTACATGCATCCACACACACACACACTCTCACACACCCTCGCCCAAAGAAAGGTCCTATTAGTTTCCACTTCATTGTGTAATTATCGTTTTGATTCATGAGCTGTTCAGTGACCCTTAGTAATTTTGGGTTATATTATGCCAAACAACACATTTCAAAATGCATTTGATTTGCATTTTAAGAAATGTTTTGATAAAGTTACATTAACATTTTATTTGACAAATTTATTAGACTAATTTGGTAACTAAACATTTAAAACAATTTATTGTTCTTAAATTTTTACCACTTAGACAAAAAGATGAACAATAACTTGTTTTTGTTTGCGTGCTCTTATCTTGAATAAATTATCCCAAGCGACCCTCCCCCTCACGCAGCGCCGGACCCTCTCCCCCCTTCACCTTACCCACCCATCCCAGCTGACAGATGCCAAACAATAGAACACCTGGCCTTGGTTTTTTGTCCACGTTGGACCCTTTTATTATTCCTTGTTCACTCAATTAGAAGATCTGTTAACTGTGGTTTTGGGTTATCCGGGATCCTTCAACCAGTCATTACCCCGGTTAATCGGGAGTTGACTGCGTTTTACTTTTTTCATTTAATGGCCAAAAAATGGCCTTTTGGGAAGATAAAAGATGGTAAAATCTTTTTTTTTTTTTTTTTTGCTGCCTGGGCTCGGCTCGGCTTGGCTCGAAACTCGAATATTTCATTACCAGCTCGGCTCGGCTCGGCTCGACCAGAAAATTCACTATTCGCACACCCCTAGTAGTGTTATTTGTTAAGAGTCATCTTCACCCCTGTGCCAGTAGCCCATTGTTGCGCAGTCGGTAATGTTAACCATATGGCTCTCAATGCAAAACATGGTATTTTATTCCCCTGTTTCGGACGCCGTTTTTCAACAGATTTTCTTTAAACTTGGTACGTTTTTAATTGAATAGTTTATTAGGCTACTATTTATTTAGGCAATTTATTTGCTATATTTAGGCAAATATTAGGAAGAAAAATCGAGTTACTTTGCAACGTTACCGAGAGTAAAATTTGTTAAATTTTCAAAATTTTGAGGTATAATATAACTTATTCAACTAAACACGTTCAAAATTTAAGGAAAATCTGTTGAAAAACGGCGTCCGAAACAGGGGAATAAAATATCATGTTTTGCATTAAAAGCCGTATGGTTAACATTGGCGACTGCGCAAAAATGGGCTACTGGCACAGGGGTGAAGATGACTCTTAAATGTGCTTATGGTTTTTGCAAACAAATGTGGCTTTGTATTTTCAAACTTTTAACAATCACTAATGATTATGCTTTGGTCGTACAGTACACTCCCTCTTAACCGGTCTCCGCTTTAACCGGCCTACCCTGACACAAAAACATTGTCTTTTTAACTGGTCATTTCTATCTCAACATTGCTTTAACCGGCCATGTTTCGCAGGAATCTTTGTTTTCTTATCTAATGTATCATTCAATTCCACATTATATCATGATGCTCTCAAACCACCTAAAATGTACTGTCCTGGATGGAAGTGTATGCCACTGGAAGTGAATGTGAATGTGAAGGAACCTAAAACAATTCCTGTCCTTAAAAAGTTCGATGATTGCAAAAGTTTTTTAAGCTTGTATGACTTGAGTGGAGTTTAATCGTCTGCCACTAGGGTCTGGGTTTGCAATGTAATTCCGGTTTGATCATAATAATACGGCCAAGTTAGTGGGTTTGTGTTTTGCTAAGTATGACCTTCTTAATTTGCCATACGCAATATGCTTACGATTAAGATTTTCTTGTGACACATTGCTGGCCATCCCCCCGAGATTACCCAAATCAAAAATTAAATAGATTTCTTAGTGTAAAAATTATATGTATCCAAATTCATTGCTTCACTGGTTAAGAACTTATTTAATAAACATCCCTTGTAATTTACTGAAATTCTTAAATTATTCAAAAAATACTGTTCATGTTGAATGTATGTATGTGAGCTCACAAGGATTCCACAAAAATGCTACAACTTTGCTAAATATAGTCCAGGGATTTTTTTACCTGAAGGTCACAAGGTCAGTGGAGGAAATGAAACTATCTAGACACTGTAAAAGCTGTAGGCCTATATTCAAATAAAAATGTTATAAAGCCCATTGTATTACCTCGAACGCTTTTGTTGAGGAATTGCTTATTTTATTACTATTTTATTTTATTATTATTTAATTTATTTTATTGTATTACGAGTTGTTGCCAGTCGATACTCGACGAATACATCTTCAGTCTAAGCGCTAGACAGTTGGTGTGAAACATGTATAAATGTAAATAAAATACAATCACATAATTAAATAAACTAATTGTTACTCCCAAATACTCTGAATGAAAACATCTCATTTCGTCAGTCATCGTTGTATTTGAATTTGAAAGTTAACTGATAAGTATACAGAAAAACTAAATAAATTAAAATGACAGAAGGGAGACAGGTTGTTTTTATGAAGACAGCTGTTTGTTTTAATGAAATGGATCATATGTTATAGGTAAACTTACTAAATTTTGTCTTATATTTATAATACATAAAAACTTTAAAGTCCAATGGGGAGAAGCACGTTAAACTGAGGGCGACAAAAATTATTCCATGGCGTCTACTGAGAATTCCCTTTAATTTGACACCTCAATCATCAAAATCGGTTCATAAATGAAAGAGTTTTGCTGCTCACGAGAAATTCCTTACGGAATTAGTAAGATAGATTATTATGACCAACAGCTGTAGTACGGTTTTAACAACAGCTGACCTTAAATAGCTCTTTGATTTAGTGTACAGGAATGTTCATTGCCGCTTGGTTTTGCGTAGGGAATGAACGGTTTTGTGTACTCTTTACAGGTGTGGCATTATGATTATTTTTAAGCAGTGATAGAGAAAAAGATTTTTTTAAGTAAATATTTCAAAATCTTGTTTGGAATTGAAAGAAAAAATTGTTTGATCCTTCAACTAAAAGCAAAGATTAGATATTTTCGAAGTTGAAAATATGTAAGCTTATATGATTTTCATTCTGTTGCAGTCTGACCTGGAAATGGATGTTTTCGACAAGCTGACTGCCGTTCTCAAAGTTTTTGAGAAGAAATCAGGGAAAGATGGGGATATAAACAGGGTCAACGAGCTGATCAAGGTAAGAAACTTACCAAAAATGTTGAATTTGAGCTGATAGCAACCTAGGAGCACCTTCCATATAACCGTTTGAGTGCCATTTTATCACCAACTACCCGTTGTGATTGTGGCCAAGTACATATCAAGTATAGTTATCGGTGACTAGTAATAATAGCAACCAAAATAAATACTCGAAGATCTGTAGCTCTTTTTAAAATATTGAGTTGAAAGTCAAACAAAACAATATATTCATTTTTCATCACAGATTATCAAAAACCAATTTTTATAAGAGTTTAGCAAAACATTCTCAAAAAACATCCGACACTTTGGGACGTTCATGTGCTTGGTATAGTCTGCGCTTTTACTTAAGTAATGTAAGATGAAAGCATGTGGTTTTCAAAAGATTCAACTGTAGGTATAAGTGCAATTCTGTCCAAACAAATCAGGTCCATATTTTGGTGATAAATTCTGTTGTTCCTCGATTTTCTGTGTGATTTGATTTATGGTACCACTGAATAGTTTTTTAATACGAGGGCTATTCAGAAAGTAAGGAACGTTTTCGTCTAAAAAAAAAACTAAAAACCGATAGAGATTTATCGATTTTTATTCTTTCAATTTCAACACAGCAAAGTCCGTGAAACTTGAGGGAAAGATAACAAAAGCTTTGTTATGGTGGAGCAGCGGTTTTCATGGATCTTATCGTCAACTTTAGTGACCGGTTTGTCAGTCACAACGCTCGGTCGTCCACTCCACTGCTCATCAAGAACATTGGTTCGGTCATTTGTAAACTGAATACACAACTTACGCACAGAACTTTCATTCAAGACATTGTTCCCATACTTCCACACACTTTTCGATTAATCTTTTTCGGTTTTTAGTTTTTTGTCAACAAAAACCGTGTTACCGATCGCACTTCGCAACTGGCGGGACTTTTTATGGAAGCAGCCATTTTGAATTTAAATATAAAGAAAACGGGTGGCGCGACGATGCTCCAAGTGTCACGGCTGGATAGCCACTGAGGCCCCAGGCACTCTCATACCCTAATATATTCGATACGCGCGCGTACAACGGCGTAAGACGAAAACGTTCCTTACTTTCTGAATAGCCCTCGTAATTCCTGCTCTGTGTTTAACTAGTATATTTCGTCACTAGTCCGGAAAGTGGTTGTTAGTAATGCTTGAGGGATCTAATGCTCCTTCTCAGTGACCTGTCCTAATTTCCATGTTGTGTAATGAGAATTCTTAAAACTTAAAGCCTAATAAAAAAAGCTTGGTTAAAAGTTATTGTGTGCCTGTCTTGTCATTGACGTAATGTTTCTTCTATTATAAGAAATACATCATGGATAAACTCAATGCAATTTGGTTATTTGTTCCAGGGCAACATACAGAGGAGTAAAGTGATCACGGACCAGCTGGCGGAAGCCAAGTGCCAAGTGATGAAACTGTTCGACCACAAGTGTCAAGTGACGGAAATGTTAAATCGATTTTCGAGCAGACGTTCCGGTAAAAAAAGAGAACGAGTATGAGAGTTAGACTTTCCGAACGTCAAGTAAATCTCAACAAATCTCGCCTTTGTGATCCAGCACAGCTATTTTTAACTGTATATATTTTTTATTGTATATTTTTGCTCTTGTATCATAATAATGTAAATAAGGTGAAAATCAAATTTTATATTTCTCATAATTATTTAATAATAATTTGTAAATGTGCAGAGATGAACATATGTACATATCATTGTAATTATTAGTAATTTAAATTTCAGTACAGATTTAATAAAAAATTTTAGGTATTTTTAATAGTTTGTTTTATTTGTCTTTGCCTTGAGGATTTTTTCAGCTTGAATTAGGTATTTTAAGGAAAACCCCGTTAAAATCAACATCCTTGTTTACAATCTCCAAGATTATAAATAAAAATGAACTTTATTTACGTATAATCTGACCTGATGTCTGTTTTACGTTTTTAACCCCCAAGTACATGGCACTTAAGTTAAGTCAGCCCCATTTATAATTATATTTGTTTTTAGAATAAAAAATATTTAAAAAATTAAGCATGACTGTAGTTATGTTTTGGACAGTACTTGATTAAATTTAACCTATTATAACCTAAATAAGGAGTAAAAATTTTTATAAAAAATAATCATCCTTTTTAAATATTATTTGACAGGAACCAGTTTACATAAATAATTTAATTTCATATTTGTTCTTAGTTTATTGTTCTAACTGAAAGTTACCACAGGTTTATGAAGTAAATAAATGATTTTTTAAGATAACCAAATATTTAACTAATGACATATTAGTAGGGGTCTGCGGTGCACCGAAAATTCGGTACAGGTACGGTACAAGGCAAAATACCGTCATCGGTACGGTACGGTTAAAGGCATCGGTACAAATCCGGTTCGGTACAGATTACAAAAGTCAAAAATATTAATGTATGTACTACTTATATTTGACTTTAGAAAAACGGAATTAATTAATATTTTGTTGTTATCTCTTTGTTTTTATAGATTAACGCATAAAAATAATGACTTGACATCGTCGCTCAGCAAAGTCAACTGACGAACGATGTAGTAGCGTAGCGTTCGCCGACTGCCGAGTCCACGGATAGGAATACAGTTTACAATTTGAGGTCCAACACCATTTAGACAATCATGTTCTCGTTGGCAACAGCGCTCATAGCGGCTGGTCAAGTACATTAGCTCTTTATTCAGTGACAACTACAACAAACTACAGTGATATGAATGCCCGCCGCCAGAGACGCTAGCGTCAGTAAGGACAGTTGTTTGATGAGAAGTGACAAGAACTGTCGACTGCCGAGTGCCGATTGAAAAGATTTGTCCTAACCTCTAAAGTGACCCGGATTGGCAGATTAGCTGAATGCAATTAGGAAATAATACACGACCGATTTTCGTAAAGTAAGACCACCCAAAAGCTGTTTGTTCCTATGAATTTATCGATCAAAAAAAACTAGGAACATTCCAAATTTTTCAATTTGTTTAACCAACACCACATTGGCTTTTAAAATCGTTATATATGTTCCTTCTAGAGGTTTAGATGTTGTATAAACGTACTCTTTGGCATTTACTTTCTCTTTGTACTTAGCCTACTATTGTTGGATTGGTTCAATTGGTTATTTTATTATGTTTGCTCTGTCTCTAGGCACAGTCAGGCTCACTAGCCTACTAATACATCAAGTTTTCGTTTAATGACAGTTGTCCTGGAAGTTTTATGAAATAAGTTTAGGATTTGAATTTAACAAAATGTGAAGCACAAATCGTTTAGTTGTAAATAAATGATTAATTGTAATCATGATTGATTCTAACACTGGCGGTACCGCTCCAATGATGGCATCTGCCGCTTCCACAATAGGCCTAGCCTACTGCGGCTAAGAACGCCTGCCAAAAATAGTTTTGATTTCCGCTTTGATTTTTTTCATTAAGTTAAAAATTATTTTGTTCCTTTATATATTTAGGCGACGAATTAAAAAATACTAATACAGCATGTAGGCTATAGGGTTTTGATTGAAAATCTATTTATGTTTGCAAGTTTTTTATCAGCCAAAAATAAATCTGTCTTCAATTATTGTTGTGATGCTGCTAATCACTTCATGTTCATTTTTACTACATAGCGTTAAACTGATATCACCAGCATACATGCACAAGTGTGAAGTACAAGGACTTAAACATAAGAGATTATGATATTTTTCCTATTAAAGTTGTAACCTAGCAAAATATGGTAAATAGGTATTTGAAGTGTTACCCATCGATATTAATACCGCTAGGCCTATATTGATAACGCGTATCGTACCGTACCGATTTTGTACCGAGAACCGAGGTACACAAAAATTGTACCGTACCGAACCGTACCGACCTGAAAATTGCTGTACCGCAGACCCCTACATATTAGTGGTATGTATGCATAATATTTCCACAGTCTATTCTGATCCTAGTTAAGAAATGAACTTGGTGCTACAGACCTATCTTGTTGGTCCCCGAACAGAGAAAAGTCGTATAGACCATAATGCATAAACAACTGTGTGAACACCTAGAGATCAACCATCTCCTTTTAGGTGGCCAGTACGGATTCCGAGCAGGTATGTCAACAACACGAGCTGCAAGGCATTAACAGACTTGGTAGCATAGACATTCTTAACTGGTAACACAGTGGCTTTTACTGTGTTGATTATCAGTAGTGCATAGATCAACAGATTCTCATGGAAAAGTTGAAAGGCTACGGCATAGAGGGGACAGCGTATTGTTGGGGGATGACTTGTTGGCTAGTGAAGGGTAAGATACCCCCACCACTATCAGCTGTTAAATAGCATTGAAATAAAATAAGACATAACAAATTAACCAATAGGAAAGCTAGAAATCACTGAGGTGGGGGGTAACCGCCCCTCAATCCCTTTTTTCCTAGCTGGCCAACAAGTCATCTCCCAACTATACGAGACACTGAGGGCAGGGAGCAGGTTGTGTCGGCTGAAGGGACTATTTTGAAGTCCTTGTGTGTAAAGTTTGTAGGGCTGCAAAGCTCGGTTGTTGGTCTTTAACTAACTGTTTCTGGTAATGATAAATGATAGGGATGGTAACATCTCACTTTTTGCCAATAACACAACTATTTGTGTCGAGAGGTTGAACAGTAGACTAGGCGGAGGAGGGGGCAACACAATAACTGGTGGATGCCGGGTTTTGGTTTGAAGAGAATGTCTTTAGCTAAGCAAAATCCAACTAAGACATGAACCCTTAGCTTGTCTGTAGTATGGCGATAAATGTGGCTCAGGAGCGACTGAACCATACTTGGTGTCTGTATATATCTCACAAAGATTCACTACACGTAAACTAAGATACAAGTTACTTCTTTGAGGTCAGGCTACAGGCTGTAAAATCCATTAACTGCAGAAGCGACCAGTAAGGCTAATGACTTCAGCGAGCGATTGGTACATAGATGGTCACTCTGCCAGGCTAGGCATACTGATTATTTTTATAGCCAGTCAATAGTCAATAGTTTATTTACACATAACGTTTACATAAACCAGCAATGCTGGAGAAATTGTTATAATAATAATAATTAAGATGAACCTAAAACTAAAAATATTTGTCACTTACAAATTAATCTAAAATATCATTTAGATAACCATCAGTGCTGTAATATGATGTTACTTGTTAACAGTTTTGACACTTCTCTCTTAAACTTTTTAATATTATCAATTGATTTCAAAGTACTTGGTAATTTGTTGTACAATTTTTTCCCAAAATACTGGGGCATTCTTCTAAGGAAGTAAGCCTGTGGCTGAAAATTGTCATTTGTTAAATAACTATGTTGGTGGTTGTCATTCAAAAACAAATTTAAATTTCTTTTTATAAGTAACAAAACATTTAATATGTACAAGGAAGGTAATGTCAATATTTTCAATTCAGTAAATAAATATTTACAAGAGCTTCTGGGATGGGAAAACGTCATGATCCTCAGGATCTTTTTCTGTATCTTGAAAATTATGGGCTTTAGAACTACTACCCCACAATTCAATTCCATACTGAATATGAGAGATGAAAAGGGCATAACAAACAATCAATTTAGTTTTAAGAGCTGTTATGTTCTGAAGGACTGTCATCTGGAAACAGATTGTGTTCAGACTCTTAGCTAAAATAAAATATGTAAATATTCATACCATTTTAAATTATTTTGTACTTGCATTTCTAAGAATTTTGTTGAATTTACCCAATCAATTTAACTTCTCCTGGTAAGTTAATTTCCAATTTAAATTTTTCCCGACTATGAGTGGTTTTAAAATGAATTATTTGGGTCTTTGAACCATTCAGTTTAAGCCCATTAGCTGTAAACCACTTATTATAATTGTTCGAAAGCCCTGTCTGTCAAATCTAGCAGACTGTTTGGATTGTTTGCTTTCAATATAGCAGTCGTGTCATCAGCATAAAGAACAATTTTTGAATTTAGATTGCATGGTAGATCATTTATTACTTATGTATTTATGTACTTATCACCGCATGCCACGATGAGAATAAGTTAAATATAACTTATTCTTGTGGTCCTGAAAAAGTGCTTGAATTTTGTTGAGATTAGGTTTTAAGAACGCTGTAGTTGTATTTAGATAATTTGTCTATTCTTGTAAATGTATAATTAAGTAATTTTTAAGTGGGTTAATTATATTGAATCTGTCTATTCCTTTTAATTGAGGTCAAGGACAGGAACACTCTTGATTCTTGAGTAGTCTTGCTCTTTAAAACTAATTTGAACAACTATATTTTGTTTACAAATATTCAGATTTTTATGAGTAATATTGGATGTAGAACATAAGAGTTGTGTTTGCTCTATGAAACAGTGAAATATCAATGAATCATATTTCTCACTCTTTGAGACCCATGCAAGATATGGCATCTTGGCATGGGGTGGAACAACGAAATTTAACGTGGAGTGGAGAGAATCCTCTTGCACCCAGGGCCAGCGCACCCATTGTGTGAAACACAAGTAACAAAGTTGTATAACAAAAAAATTAACTGTTGATACAGTATTTACTTTTTTTATTGAATTTTCCTTTTTGTTGCGTTTAGTAAAGCACTGACTGTACCGCTACCGCCTCTGGCACCATGTTACGAATGTGATTTGAGCAAGCACTTGTGCTTATCAGTTGTCAGGGTTGTGTGCAACAGTGCCGCCCCTACAAACCTTACCCTTCCCATGCACCTGTGCACAATGTACTTGCCGATGCGACATTGATAACATCTAATCCGCGGCCAAGGACACACGGGACGGCTAAATTCCCGGACAGCTTTGGGATTCACACTATTAATACAGGGCGTTTTTACTGATTACATTTTAGCTCCAACCAACCTATAATCTATACTCATATGTACTTCCTAAGAAATGGTTCAACAAAATATAGGTTTTGAAGTCCTTTAAGGCTCCACCCCACTGGACTTCAAAATTGCTCTATTTTGCATACAAGGTTGAAATTTGGCATGGATGTTCCTCTTTGCTCATATGTATTCGCTAAGAAACGGTTTTGCAAATATAGTTATTGAAGTCCTTTAGGGCTCCGCCCCACTGGACTTCAAAATCACTCTAGAGGATACAGGGTTATAAATTGACATGGACGTTCTTCTTTACTCATTCTCCCAATGAAACCGTTTAAAAAAATATAGGTGTTGAAACCCTTTAGGGCTCCGCCCCACTTAACTTCAAAATTACTCTGTTTCATACTAGGTTGAAATATGACTTGGACATTCTGCTTTGCTCATATGTATTCGCTAAGAAACGGTTTTACAAACATAGTTTTTCTGTCCTTCAGGGCTCAGCACCACTGGACTTCAAAATTACTCTTAAGTATACGGGGTTAAAAATTTGACGTGGAAGTTCTTCTTTACTCACATGTACTCACTAAGAAAAGGGTTTACAAATATGGTTTTTTCCTTTAGGGCTCCGCCCTACATTACTTCAAGATTACTATTCAGCCTACGGGGTTGAAATTCTACATTGATGTTCTTTATTCATACGTACTCACCAAGAAACAGTTTTAAAAAATAAAGTTTTTTAAAGTCCTTTAGGGTTTTGCCCCACTGGACATCAAAATTACTCTTGGGCATACGAGGTTGAAATTTAAATTGGACGTTCCTCTTTACTCATGTGGGAACACATGTTACGTTGTTGCCTAGCAACAGTTTTTGTTGAGAGAAATGTTTTGTTTATATATTTGTTGGGAGAATAGGATAGATTAACCTGTTACATCTTGTGACACAACAAATGAAGTTTCCTGTTATAGTCGTCTGTTATAGCGGCTCTACGCATTGTGACTGGCAGTAGTTTCAGTGAGCACTGCAAGCCTATCTTTGTCAGATTAAGAGTTTTTACAGTCTGCAGTCAGTACATCTTCGCCTGCCTGACTCAGATTAGGAGCAGTGTGCATCTGTTGGCCACAAGGAGTGACATACACCAGCACAACACAAGGAATCGGCGACAACTCGATATACCATGGACTAGGCTCTCAGGAACTCTAAAATCCTATCCTGCATCGGCAATAAGATTTTACAACAGGCTTCCGGAGGTGGTGCGGGATCTTGATGATAGGAGGTTCCATCGAGTGGTCAGGGAAATGTTGCTTGATCGTCCATATTACAAGGTGGAAGAGTTTTTTAAGGACTCATTGGAGTGGAGGGTAACCGCGTGACTGCATGCTGCACGTTTTGCCTGAGTTTGAAAGTGTGTTTAAATTAGTTTTGTAAAAGCATGTTATTTATTTATTTATTATTGACGCTGTCTATTCCCTCGACAAGGGGGTCACCGGCGAAGAGGATGGTAAATGGTAAATGTTTGTTCCCTCTCCCAAAGTGGTGACCCCGTCCTCAAAGCATTTTCAAAAACGTCACTGTACATTCAATCAAAACCTCTTCATGAAGGCAGTCGTGACATGGCGACTCAACTGGCAGCACTCCAAGAAGAAAAGGCACTTTTAAACGCCTGGATTAACACAGTCGGGAATAATTCAGTGCATCGTGTCGCTGTAAAACTGCCACCATTCTGGGCTGATCGACCAAGTCTGTGGTTCGCCCAGGCAGATTCGCAGTTTGCCATCTCGGGTACAACAAACGACGAGACACGATTCCACTACATCGTCTTGCAGCTGGACACCCGTTATGCAACTGAAGTAGAGGATATTATTACTCTCTCTCTTGTGGGAACACATGTTACGTTACCTAGCAACGTTTTTTATTGAGAGAAATGTTTTACTGAAGCTGTTGACGATCCAATGTATATCATTCACAACTTTTGCACTTAGATTGTAAGTAGGTTTATACAATTTACTTTTACTGTTAAATACTTTTATAGAATACACTATAATTATACAGTATTGATGAAACCTATAAACTTACGCTGAACTGCTGCTGCTTACGTTGATTAGCTGCTACGGAGAAAAACTATCAGCTTCATGAAGGAGAAAACTCCGTTCACAAAACATTCTTCAGCTGGACCTATCAAAGGTACTTTGAGAAAGGGTTGTGGAAAGTTGATGTACACACAGGGACGGAACAGCGAACTGTTTTTCATTTACAACTTTGTTTTACGCCTTCAATGAAAATATAATATAATCAAGAAATATATTTACAACAATAATCATTCATCAACAAGTCAAAAAAATACCTTTTAAAATCAATCAAAAAGTTTTGCAAGATACACTCACAAACACCCGAAATACAACTCAAAGGTGCATCAAAATATTAGTTACAATGCTCAATTAATTCAAATTAAAATTAAAAAGAACATGCTGTAGTAATAATATAATGTTTTTTTGTTGATACAAGTACAAATTTTAAATGAGAACATTAATAATTATATCTCTTTAACCATCTAGCAGCCGTTGGCCAGAATAAGTAAAATTACAGTAAAAAGGTTGAGTGTTGAATATGTTACAAACAACAGTTAAAACTGATCTGATTTAAAATATCTCAAAAATCGATTCATTAATTTAATCGTTTTAAACTTAAGTTTTCAATGGATTTTGTGCTACCAAAAATGAAAACAAACTAATATGACGCACATAAAAATATGAAAAGCCTGTATGCTTAGTAGCAAAGTGACGATATAAGTCTCATCCGGCAAAACTTAGTCTTAACTAAATCCACTCTAAATGATATTTAAAAGTAAAAGTCATTAAAATACAGTATAGAAAAATTGATACCTAAATTTGTAACACCTTTAGAAATTAATTAAATCACTGAAGAGAGACTCAATGATCATTAATGATGAAGTTTTCTTATGATGAATTGTTACTCACAAAAAATCTATTACAAAAAAATGGCACACCGACAGTGGTAGATGAGCATTGAACTGATAAACAGATTAAAAATAAATATAGTTACAAGATTTTACTTTCAGCCATGCATCCATGGGGGGTGAATAAAAGTGATTTCAATCTATTCAAATATAAAAATAAAATTAACTAAATATATATACAATACTGTAATTACTTTGTTCTTATTTAATACAACCTAACTCCAGCTAAAAATCCATCTAATCTGGACAATAATCATTTTACATTGTACAGTTTATCTCTATATTCATGCAATGTAAATAAAGTATTAAAAACAACTGATTATAATTTTTATCGTTAATCTTAATTATCCATTAACATTTTTATGAACAGATTCATACTTCTTCATACTTCAGTGCTCAAAAAACACATATGGAAATCCTATTTCAAAATAAAAATTAGAATCATCACAAAAAATACCACAAAAGGAATGCCAGCATCGTGCTGGGTAAATATATTTACAAGGGTTTACCGAATATCCGGTGTACAGACTTTAGAACCGTTTTTCCACAACAAAATATTTTACCTGCGTGGCCCCCGGCCTCTAGGACGGAAGCTCCTCTGGCCCGGACCACCCCTTCCCCTCCCCCTCATCCTCCTCCCCCTGTCAAAGCCCCCCCTACCCCTTGGGCTTCCCCTATTCCCTCCCCTCGGTCCCCGGGGGAACTTTTTCTGGTACGGTTGGTACTGTCTCCTCTCCCCACCGTGGTACTCCTCTTCCCCTTCCTGTCCCTCCTCCATCCCCTCCTCGTTCCACTCATTGTTATACCCTCTGTTGTTGTACTGCTCCTGCTCCTGCTCCTGCCACTCTCCCTCCTCCTCTTCCTCCTCATACCCTCCATTCCCGTATCGCATATCCTGATCGTCCTGGAAGCCCGATCTGGTGTCCTCTTGTTCGTTCATAAACTGCTGGTTCCTCCCCCGGAACGGAGGCGGGGGGGTTTCCCGCATGTTGAACTCCTGGTGGAAAGGTTCATTGCGGTTCCTGCCATCGTCATAACCCTCGTTCGGCCCCCGATACATGTCCGGGGGTCGGCTGAAGTCCCGCGGCGGGGGGCCCGGGGGCCGCATGAACTGGTTCTGCATATGCCCCATGTTGGGGCCGGGGAAGTTGGGCCGGAAGTTTTCGGGTCCCGGGTGGCGGAACATATCCGGGGGCCCGGGCGGGGGCACCATGCCCTGCGGTGGGGGCGGCGGGGGAACCCGTGTGTCGTCAAGCCCCATGAAGTTGGGGGGCGGCTGCATCATCAGCTGCCTCATATCCTGGTCTTGGGCACCTGCCAAAAACATGCGTCACAATAAATAACCAACAAATTAATATAAAACTAACCACTTCTGTGATGGTAAATAGTGGTGCATTTAAATGTTCATCATAATAGCATAAGCGGGAGCTAGATTTTTGTTGTAAAGTTTTAGTTATATTTCAAGAGGAGTCAAAAAAATCCTGCAAGTTGGTTAGCTAGTGGTACGAGTGAGTTATGGAATTGGTTAACAGTAACTTTTTGCTGACCTATTGGTAGCTCTAGCTAACATATTCAAGCCAATGAGAACAGCATGGAGTGAGATCCAACGAATTGATGTTTTGTCAATTGGTCATGAGTGGGAGGATGTGAGTGAGTATGTGTGTCATCAGTGGTTTCGTTTTGTAGTTTTTTCAATATGCAATTTACTTTTATTTTAACAATAGCAAAAGAATGTTTAACAATAATAAAATTATCTGATAAAGAAGATAAGAAGCTAATCTTATCCTATCCTATACTCTAAAACAAGCAATGTTTCTACGGACAAATTTTTTTTCTCCAAGGATTTTTAATTTTAGCGAATTTCCCTATAGGGAATACCCTATTACGGTAGTAGTCACGGTAAGACCTAAGCCCGGACCATGATACTTTTTTGTTTTGAGGTCCCTAGAAGCCAAAAACACCGTTCGTTCAAATTGATATAGATGTATATATATATATATATATATATATATATATGTCCGTGAACACGATAACTTTTGAACGAAACCTCCGATTTTGATGAAATTTGGTACAGGGGTGTAAGCCAGCGTCTACTAGGTTGAGTTTGCGAACCAGAATGATCGGACCATGGGAACGGGGTTTTATGGGTTTTCAAAAGGGTTAAAAATGGGTTTTTGGCTTTTTTTACTTTTATTTAGAACATTCAAAAATTTTAACTTAAACCATTTAAAAGAGCTTAAAAACAAACAATCTAGTATTTTGAAATTTTTACCTAGCTTAAATGGTTATGGAGAAAATCCAAAAAGTATGTTTTCCATGTTATTCTTATGGGAAATCAACAAAACCTTCCATCTTGCTTATTTATTGACATATCTTGATAAAATTTGGTATGTACATTCATTAGGAAGCGTTTAACTTATGTTTGCTTGGAAAACCCATATGGCGGCAAACCCACGTACTCACCCCTATGGGGTTTATGGGGAAAATAAAAAGAACACCATAGTCTTATAAAATTTGGTATGTACAATCACTAGGTAGGGTTTAACTTATATTTACAAACAAAACCCAGATGGCGGCAAACCTACATACTCATACATACCATGGGGATGACCCATGGATTTTATGGGGAAATAGAAAATATACCAAAATTCCATTGGAAATTCGCTGGGTACGCAGGTCTGCTGCGACGGGGGTATTTTTGTTTAATATGGGGGTTTGGCCACCAGGAATTGATTGGAACTGGTCCCATGTCTGGGAAAAATCCGATTTTCGTCCTAGAGCCCTTCAAAGTTCCCATGTTATCCTTATGGAGATTTACGAATTGATCCAAACTCACCTGGTAACTGTAAATATAAACTAATGTGTTATGTCTTTTAACATGTGGTTTAGGAAAATTATACCAAAGTGCAGCACCCTTTGGCCTGACGATTGAGCAAAGCGAACGAGCTCATCTCAAAAAAGAAGAGGGCGAGTGAGTGGAGCAAACAAGCTTTGTGTGAAAAACTAAAGAAATAATTTTACTGAGCATAAGCTCGGTTCCCCTGGTACTTATATAAACTCTAAAACAAGCAATGTTTAAATGGAAAAAAATTTTGTTCTCTCCAAGGATTTTTGATTTTTTGGTTGAATATGGAGGTTTTGGTTGCCAGGAATCGATTGGAATTGAAATGAAATGAAATGAAATGAAATTTTTATTTGTCATTCAAGTTTACATTGCCTGTGATATTTCATAAGTAAACATATGACACGTCATTATCTTAATATACATTTTGTTATAAGTTACCTAAATAAAACAATAATAAAATCAATAAAATTTAATTTAATCAAATAATCTCATACCTTTTCCTGTTTAGTAAAACAAAAGTCATAATTTATAAATCAATTTCTTGAATATTCATCTGTGGAGTACGGACACATTAATTCTAAAAACTCCTTCAATTTATTTAAAAAAATGTTAGTTGATTTTGCTGATTTAATTTGAGCAGGGAGGTGGTTATAGAGTTTCCTCTATACAAAGGTGTTTTTTCATAGAGAGCAGTTCTGTGGATAGGGAATTGAAGATTATATTTGTGTCTTGTGTTATATGTATGATCGTTATTATTTGACAAGAAAAAACTGTAATTTTTTTAAACTAAGATAACATAATTGATAAATATACACAGCATGAATTGTTAACAATTTCATTTCCAAAAATATTGGGCGGCATGAAGTACAAGGTGCTGTGTCAGTTAAAATTCTCAAAGCTTTTTTCTGGAGAATAAATATACTATCTATAACTGGAGAGCTACCCCAAGCAATAATGCCATAACAAGCCCTAGACCTGGTAATTGGTCCCATGGCTGGGGAGAATCCGGTTTTCGTTCTATAGCGATTCTAAGTTCCAATGTTATCCTCATGGAAATTTTTTGTAAATACTAAATTGAACGAAAATCAGCTGATAAAAGTCTAAATTAACCAATAGGCTATATAACATGGATGTTGTTCAGAGGACCCATCGTCTTTGTATGGTTCCAATGCTATTTTAAAGCAGCACAGGAAACTACAGATGTAGTAAGGCAGACTGGTAGATTGTTTACCTATCGTCGTCTGCGAGTGCTGGGTGTCCTCACTCTGGCTGTTGTCGTCATCCTTGTCTCCCTGGAAAGACAAACATGTGTGTTAGCCACTGTTCAAACACACACTTTGAAGTCAGTCAAGACACTCAGGTCAGGGGAAGGGGTTGGAAGTTTTGTCTTTGTTACTAATATTATAAATGGAAAATTGTAATTGTAAATTTGTCACTAAAGGAGCAATATTGTACCACCCATCTCCAATTTTTTCCCAAATTGAGGTTTTGTTATGCCAGCAACTGCCATGTAATTATGAAGGCAATGGCGGCCATAGTTCACGGAAATTCCAAGGGGATTCCAGGGGGAAGGGGGCTGGTTTTTTATTATAGCTATGTTCTAATACCACCCCCTTTGCAAAAATCATTAATCTTCACAAAAAATACCGACTAACTGAATGAAATGTTGTGTGAATACCTAGGTGACAAATTATCATAATTTATTTTAAGGTAATACCGCCCAAGTACATGTATATGTGAGTAAACAAATATACATACACTAAAAATAATAATATATCAAGAAATAGCTTTAAAACATTAAAATTGCATTTGTGAGTAGATATACGTATAATAACGCATTCACTATGGATGTATATAGACAATCATTAAAGTAACCAAAACAGTTTTCTTTCTCTTCTGTAAAATTTGCAATTTGTCGCATAGGCGGTATTGTTCCTTCATGCAGGCGGTATACTTCAACAATCAAACAACAGAAAGCAGCACTCATGTTGGGTAGTATTCAAAATTAAACTTGACCTTTTCTAAGCCAATGGCTAAGGAGTGAGTTGAGTCTAGCTTACAGAATATTCCCTGGAGGCTTCATGTGCGATTCTATTGAGATCAAAATGGTTTCAACATTATACACTCCTTTTATTATTTAAATAAATGAATAAAAGGTTCATGTTGTTAGGTTGGGGTAGCAGCCTCATGGAGAATATGAAGATTGGTGTTAGAATTTCGTCCAGTTCAATTGTTCAATGGTTCAAAGCAATATTGAGTTATGGCCACGGAACGTCACTCACCGTGTTTGAGTCCTGGTTCTCGCTATCAGGTTCCGGTTTGCTGCTCTCTTCGTCGCTCAGGTCCATGTACGGTCTTACATCGTTCAGTTCCTCCACCGCGCCGGAGTTGATGTACCGGGCAAACGCTTCCGCTCCCTTCTGTATCGCTTTTGTCAGGTCATCTTCCGCTGTTGACAGAAAACGTATTTTGATAGACACTGTGTGTTGATAAATTTATAAATGCAGTAAAACGTCATGCTCAGTACAAGGCTTATTTGCCACATTGTTGTCTTACCTTTGGAATAAGAGGCACTTTTCTGTAGTACAAAAATGTATATACACAATAAAAACCATTACTGTATTTAAAGGCAACATGGAGAAGATGAATGTATTCATCTTCGGGCTGCATGTATTGACAGAGGTTTTTTTTGTATTGTGTACGTATTTTTGTGCTAAAGAAGGATGTTTCGAGATAAACCTACTTGCTTTGTTCATGATTTATCCTTGTTGGTCACTTATCATTATTAGAGAAAAATTACATTTAAAAACTTTTTTTAATAGGAATGTTTGAAGATGAAATCAAATAAATTTTTGATCCAAGCTCTACTCTTTTATGTAATGCCAAAGAAAAAAACCATTACCAGTTTGATTTTCATATCCTATAAAGTAGTATAATATAAATCTAGGTAACCATTTTTTATCTGAAACGTTGTTGATTTAAATAATTTTTTTAATATTTTAACTAATAGTATCAACCTACTTTAATTTTTACAAACTGTTTCATTAGATATTTATATTGTTTTTAAGTTATCTAGAATAAAAGAACAATTTTAGACCTGTGCAAGTTTAGGCCAATTAGTTTATTACTATCAATAAAGCATGCAAAAAATTTTATATATAGGCTATTAAGCACACAACCCTGGTTGAAGGAGGTATTATATATAAACAAGAGGTAGAAACAAAGCCAGGCTTTAATATTTCAGTGTAAAAAAGAATAAATGAATACAGGTGCAAATTAAATGGATGTGATTTATTACTTACAGTTAAGGAGATAGGTTCAAAGGAGAAACACAGGAGATAGGGTATGGAAGACGGCTACCACCATGCTACCACCGCCCCAATACAATAGTGTCCCGACACTTTGGTACTTACGTTTCAGTTCGATTGTCTTTCCATAAATAATTAACGTTTGCGGCTCGATTTCCGCCAGAGGGATTACCCCGGGTTGATTAACGATCAGCTGATTGATCAGTTCGATCGGATCAAATCCATCCTTGTCATCTGCGAAAAGCTTGCACTCAATTATATGTCACAACAATGGGACAAGAGTTCAGGACGAATCAAACCAATGGTGTGGGTAAGGGAAGGGCCGCAATGGGTAAAAAGAGAAAGGTCAAAACCTTTCAAGAGGGATCTAAGATAATGGAAAAATGTGGGATGAAAATAAAATAAAAGTAATATTCTGACCAAATATGTATGAAATTCAATATGTTATTGCAAAAGTAAATGACACAAAACTAAAAACTAAATAACGACAGTAAACAATCACATTTTTGATAACTGACAGAATAACACAAGAAATAAACCACAAATCAACACAACAGAACTCATAAAGTCAAGCTCACATAACTTTACTTTACAGAAAAAATGGGAAATTCGATAGTGTTTATTTAATGGTTTGGCTATGGAAATTCAATGATGAATATTTCATCATCAATAATTAAACTGTTAAAAGAAGTGGAAATTCAGATGACCAAACTTACTAGGGTCAAAAGATGAAAAAGTATTAAGGGTTGACGTAATGAGGAAACAATAATGAACAAGGTTAATAAATGTTTTATACATCAATGTATGAAGTATAGTTAAATTAAATCCAATTAAACGTTTGGCCAAAGAGGAAAAACTTTTTCACAGTAACTTGCTCTATTATGTTATCAAGACCTTTCCATAGAGACTTATAAATCTCATTACCTCGACCCACTAGATTTCTACATATTTGTAAAAACGGTTGTTGGATAAAAGAATCAATCAAACTTTAATTATGGTTCTAAATTTTTAAATATTAACTTTATCATTATGAATATCTATCTCAAAGTATGTCAACAAAAAATACTACCAGTATGAAACTTTTCATTATCATGAAAGGGAGAGAGAAGCACTAGTCTTTTAAAATTTCTAAATAAATTTCAATTAATAATAATATTTGGATTCTCAATTCATTAAATTAGTTCAAAACTTAAATGTATGGAAAAAACAAATACCTTGGCATTTTAAATCAAATAATACAAAATAGGAAAGACATAAGTGTTGACCAAACAAATGTTTGAGTTAAGAGGATATAAGCAGGAGCTGTCCACACAATGTTTTGTAGGATGAAGGAAAGTTAAGAAATTAACAGATATACTTGTTGATTAGCAGGATCATGGGTTTACAAAGAAACAATGGCAACTTTAACAATGATACATTAAATGTACACTGGTTGAAGGGAAATCAACATTGTAGGAACTAAAAATATCGTTTAACGATAAAACACTAATATTACAAATTTTATATAACAAAAATTAAAATCTACTTTATTCTGTGCCCTCACTTAAAGGAACAACTATGAACAACGAAAAAGTTATCATCAAACTAGTTTAAAACAGTTTTGCATAAAATGTTAAAACTTTTTGACAAACTTCAAACCACTAATGACCAAAGTAATATATTTAAATAAGAAAAAAAAAATTTTTTGCTAGATGAATAAAATATAAATGAAACAAACAATGAGTAATACTAAATGTTTAGGTAACACATTAAGATGAGTAATAGTTGTATAAGTTAAAACGCCTAAGTCTTTGGTTGAAATAATAAACAATATCACTAAATACTATAATTGAACGTCTATTATATACGCAGGGTGCGTTTATAATTAAACATTATCCCACCGTCTCCCACAGCTGCGTGGTTCCAATGTGCCTGGAAGTTCTTGGGAATCGGCTTCGAATATGGAACCTAAAAAATAAAATAGTACGTTTTAAAATCTTAATCCAGGTGATCCTAACACAGGCTTAGAGCAAGTAAATTCTGCGCCGAATTGAGGAGTATTATTGTTTTCCCAAACCTCCAATTAACCCTTATACAGTTACAGCTTCTACGTATGTAAGGTTTACGAATACGCAATTACAATAGTAGTGATGGTAAGTACTAAGAACGGGACGATGATATTATTTTCTTTTGAGATCCCTAGAAGCCAAAAACAACATTTGTTCAATTTTTGATATATGTGTGTGTGTGTGTGTCCGTTAATAAGATAAATGCAACCTCCGATTTTGACGTAATTTGGTACAAAGGTGTATGGCAGCATTCATTAGGTTAAGTTTGAAAATCAGGATGATCAGACCATTGGAACGTTGGGGTTTTATGGGGCTTAAAACTCATCAAAAATGGGTTTTTTGGCATTTTTTTAAACCAAAACTTATAAAATGTACCAATTTCAACTAGAACCACTTAAAAACGTATGAAAAACCCTTTATATTTTGAATTTATAATTTACCTTTACTAGTAATGGGGAAAAATTCTCCTGTTATTCTTAAGGGAAACAAAAAGCTTCTTTATATTTTTTTATTTATTATTATAACTTAAACATTTTGGAATGTATTTTCACACGGTAAGAATTTATTTATATTTCTTATAACAAGCATACCATATATAAAGTATTTCATTCGTCCTTAGAGCGCGAGTGTAATAATAATTTATCAAAAAGGTTTGCAATATTTATAATGGACATCGTTTAGGCCGAAAACTATTTATCATGGCATTTGTGCAGTAAAGGAAATGTCGTGACATATGCCTCGGTAATGAATAAATTATCCCATTCACTCGTTGATTTAATAAAGATTCGTCATTGCTCCTGATCGCTAGCCGCTTGCAAACGTCCAACCTACGAGAACGACCTTTGAGTCTGCGAGAGTTGAGCTAGGACTGAGCGTCATTACAGGTAGTAACAATAAATAGGCCGGCATTTGTATTGACTGATCATAAAAAATTAACTACTAATTTGGGTAAAATCATTGTTTACTGTCATGCAGGTTGCATCAGCGGTCCTAGCGGCCAACGTGAAGGCGCTAGAATAGATTAAAAATACGAAATGCTGATGTCTAGATCAGTTAAAACTTAGTATGATATGAGGCAGCAGCAGAATGTTCAAGAGAAAGATCTTTGCTTCGCATCCACCCCCCCCCCCCCCCTTCTTCTAAACTGCCGTGCTAATCCCAGTATTAGCACTATGTATTGCACGAGCTCTCAAACCCACTTTTTAACTGCTGACTACATTAAACAGCGCTTAGAGATATTCAAACTACCTAGGCGCAAGCTCTCAAACCGCCTCTAAGTTTCCTTATCGCCTCTTTTCAAGTATAACAAATGTACACACATGCAGATGCCACAACATTTATTTATTTACATGAAGTTATTGACATTAAAATTATGAAATTATGTATGTTAAGTTCTTAGGGTTTTGTAAAAAAACATTTTAAATACGTATTTTTAATCATTAAAAGAAGGAATTACAAATTTATAATTATTTGTACGGTAATCAAACTTTTTTGTGCCCAAGCAAAAACTTAGAACCTGTCATATGTTCAAAATGAAATGATATTTATTGATTGTTAAAGTAATTGCTTAATAACAGAAAGAATGAATTAATTTAGACAATTGAATTTTATTTTATACTCATCGTTTGAAGCATATCTCTTATTCGTGAGTAATATAATGTAGGATCATGTGTGTGCCTATATTTTTAAGGACAATATTTCAATTTTATTTATGTTTTTCACCTTTGATTTTTGTATGTGTATGTTTTGTCATTGAATTATTTCAAATCCTCAACATAATTAAGTTAAATAAATAGGGCCCTATGGAGCAATTGTTTACAAATTCTGCACAACTCATGGGTACAATAGTAAAAATTTATTTAGTTTACTTGTGAAACTGTTCACACATAAATTAGGATTTGTACATTATGGATATTATTGAGCATTGAAATTACTCATGATTTAGGTTTCTGGAAACTGAGTTACATAGTTGTGGACAAGGATGATTAGAGGGGTGTAATATAGACTTGAATTCAGAACAAGGACTTGACAAGAAGGCAAATAAACAGCTATTGGATCCAACCCTGCCTTTACCAGCTAGTTTGACTATTAGTCATGATTCCCTTGAAAAATAGAATAGGAGGACTACAAACAACAAACAATGCCCATTTTATATCTTTTATAGCCTGAGCAATAAAACAGTTTTTCTTAAGACCAAAACTATACAGTGATGTCCGACAGTTCACCTTTTTGAGCACCACTTTGGCCTTCTCGTCCGTAGAGTCTATGTCCAACCCGGGTATTTTGCCCTCCTGGTCCGCCGTCTGACTCAGCAGTTCCACCTTGTCCTCTGGTCCCATGCCCGGGATCACACTCAGGTCATCTGCAAACAAAATCAAAGTCAACTTGAAGACTACACTTTATTGAAGAGGTTTTTTTTAAAAGTGTACGGTTCAAGATTATGACATTTCAAGTACAAATGAATAGTTAGAAATTTTTCTCAAAGTAGAAAGGAAATCATCCCTGCAAAATGTATCCCTTACAAAATGTATAGTTAGAATGATCCCTATAAATTACATTCAACACTATGGCACCTATTGGCACAATGCAGGATTGTACAACGATTAAGTAAAGTTTTAGGAACTAGCAGTGATAATCAAAAAGAGATGAGTCTTAGGTCTTAGTATTTTGTTTAACACTTTGCTTCTTTTCATTGTGCTAAATTGACACTAAAAAATTATAGAGATAAAGCTAAAGAAATAAAGTCACTTTAAAAGCCTCTTTAATCTTATATCCTCTTACTGATCTGTTCTTCACTATTTATATGTCAAATTAACGGGAATGATGGGCAGATTTGCAGATTTCTCTTAAAATGCGCAACTGAATTAAGGTCAAGTCCCATAGCCCACAGTTTCAAACTAATGCAATTCTTATTAAAGAGTCAAATTTAGTTAAAATTGTGAGCCTTTTAGTAGTCAGCTGTGAGACGATTGTTATTGGTTTTACACCTTTACTTTTAACAAACCAAGTTTTACCATAGAGGAGCATGGCTATTTAGCAAGTGAAATTAAATTAAATTTAGCAAGTGAAATTAAATGAAAACTAATTAAGAATCAAGAAACTTTATTGTCATCGGCTTTTTACAGCATTGACAATAGTCATTACAAATTTTGTCAACATATATAAAAAAACTATGGTAATCCCTCAACTAAACATTTTCTTTAAATTTGTAAAAATCACTAACACTACAAAACTCCTTGGCAATCAAGAATTGTTTTAGGTCTCTTCTGAAGATTTTAAAATTTGTAGCTGTTTTCAGATTGTGTGGCAGGGTATTGAAAAGTTTTATTGAAGAAAAAATGTCCGATTTTCAAAGCAAGTTGTGTTATGGTGGGGAATTTGTATGGGATTTTTATTGTGAAAATTCGGTTAGTGTTTGTGCGGACAGGAAATGAGTGTTTGTTTTTTAATAAAAAGTGACGCATTCTAATAAATATAATGCATATGCAAATACAAGGAAAAGTGAGAATGTTGTTAGATGAAAATATACCCCTACAGGATTCTTGCATGGGTATTTTAAAAATTAGCCTAAAAACTTTAACTAACGCACCCATCTCTCCGTCCTCCATTCCGGCCATGTTGGCGGGCAGCGTGTTGAGGTTGTACTTGTCCCGCATGGCGTCGCCGGGCCGGTTGCGTGTCCAGAACTTGCTCGAGTGGTCGTTGCTGCCAGAGCAGAGTATGTGGCCGAGCGGGTGCCACGCCAGCGTCCACACAATGCTGTCGTGCGCCTGTTCTATGGCACCCACCTCCTTGTCCGCCCTGCGTACAGAGTTGTCTATGGTCAATCCGTACGCATTGGATGTCAAGTTTTTACTCTAGTCATTTGAATTTAAATTAAATAAACACACTTTAATTGATAGTTTCAACATATTCAAGTCAGTGAAATAAATATAACAACTTAGTTTCATACACATAAGATGAAAATTTAAACCAGAAAAATCACGAAACAAATGTTCCATGAAAGTGAACTACCTTATGACATAGAAGAACTTGAACAAAAAGTTCTTGCAATGAAAATAAACAAAATTTTTTTTCTATTTCATTTATTTTCTTAAATGCACAAACATCAATGTCAATAATTCATAACTTGAGTCAAAAATATTTAAGCTAATAATGAAAACTAACAGTAACAGATGTTACAAAATTTTTCTTACAGCAATATATTGTGTTTGAGATATCCTTGTGTAACTTTAGAGCATAAAACATTGCAGATTAAACTCAAATATGTACAATCTGTTATAAATATAAGTACAAAGAAAAGAGTAGAATACAATTACTAAACCAACAGCTTTTGACAGTAGTACGCCTGTAGAACTTATTCTTACAACTCAAAAAATCTTATCACTACAATTCATTGTAGTAAGAGTCCTTGTGTCCTTCAGACTAGAAGAATCTTCACAATAGAAGATTCCTTGGATAATGTGTAAATATTTATAAATTGTAAACAGTATAGTGTAATTTAGATGTAATTTGTAAACTTTCCCCCTGAATATGCCCTGCATCAGGCGTGGAATGTACATCAGGAATTCATAATCCGTAAGAACAAAAAGTTACTAATACAAGGTAAACATACAATTGATGTTTTTGTAACTGGGTAAAATAAGGAATCATGTTTGTGTAGAGATAGAAATGCCTTACTTGAGGTTAATTAGAAAGAGAACAAGTCTTTCCTACGGACCTTATACAAAATCAGACAAGTAATAGTTTCCAAGATAATTGTTTCAATTGAGAACGACGCTTTAAAAATTCACATGGTCAAAAATAATTATCAATGTAAAAATTGTTTATTTTTTTAATCTTGATAGACTGTTATTAGAGATTTTTTTCAATTAAAGAAAATATGGAAGTTTTTTTATTAACGAATTTCCCTATAGGGACCTCAGATTTTAATGAAATTTGGTACAGGGGTGTAAGCCAGCATCTACTTGAATGAGTTTGTGAACCAGAATGATCGGACCATGGGAACGGGGTTTTATGGGGTTTCAAAAGGGTAAAAATAGGTTTTTGGCTTTTTTTAGTACAATTTATAAAATTCAACAATTTTAACTTAAACCATTTAAAAGAGCTTAAAAAAACAAAAATCTAGTATTTTGAATTATTTACTTTTAAATGATATGGAGAAAATCCAAAAACTATGTTTTCCATATTATTCTTATGGGAAATCAACAAAACCTTCTATCTTGCTTATTTATTGACATATCTTGATCAAATTTGGTATGTACATTCATTAGCAAGTGTTTAACTTATATTTGCTTACTGTGGTGTAATCAGATGTTTATAAATATCACATGTTTATGCCAACCTTTTGTTATGAGGAGTTTTGAAAAATAAATACAGTTAATGTTTGTGATCTTACTAATGTGTTCTTTAATTAATTATTTATAGATTTAATGTAACACTACTTGGTGTCAGGCAATAAGTTTAATATTATGCCGAAACCTAAAGATAGAAAAAAGGCCTCTCGGAGGTTTGCCAGAGATTACAGTGAAGTTGATGGCAATGATTCGGAAAACGAGTCGGTGTTACAAAGTTTTTCAGACCATAAAGTTAACCAAAATAAGAAGTTGGGTGAAACAACCACCAATTTGATTCCATCGCAATCGCCAATAATCGTGGGAATGCCAACTCAGCTTTCAGCGCCCGAAAATTTTGATTTCACGAATCCTGCCTCTTGGCCCAAATGGATCAAACGCTTTGAGCGATACCGGATTGCGTCAGAATTGTATCTCAAACCAAACTGTCAGCAAATAAGCACACTTTTATACACTTTAGGCCAGGAAAGTGAAGATCTTTTCGAAACTTTTGGTTTAGGGAATGAAAAAGATTTGTCGTTTGATGATGTTGTTAACGCTTTTGCAAGTTACTTGGGTCTTAAGAAAAATATTGTTTATGAAAGGGCGAAGTTCTTGAAGCGCAGGCAAGGTTCTGGGGAGCCAGTGGATGCTTTCATAAATGATCTGCACAAACTCGCTGAAACTTGCGATTTAGGTCAACTGAAAGAAAGCCTCATCCGTGATTTGGCGGCAAACCTACTTCCACTCCCCTATGGGGTTTATGGGGAAAATAAAAAGAATGCCATAACTTGATAAAATTTGGTATGTACATTTACTAGGTAAGGTTTAAGTTATATTTACCAACAAAACCCATATGGCGGAAAACCTACATACTCTCATCCCCATGAGTACAATGGGGAAATAGAAAATATACCAAAATTCTATTGGAAATTTGCTGAGTACGCAGGTCTGCTGTCACGGGGGTATTAAATATGTGCAGCAACTCAATGTTACACCATTTCATTTTTTTAAGGAGAATTCAAAGCTTAACGCTTTTGTTTCATTCAAGTGCAGGTAGGGATGTGACGTACCCGACGTGCCAGAAGAGTATGGCCCCGTCGGAGCCCCCGCTGCAGAACAGCCCCTCGTGGTACGGGTGCCACGCCACCGAGCTGCTCTCCTTCTTGTGGCCTCGGAACGTCTGTACCTGTCACACCCGTCAAACCAACAACTATATTACATCATGATTCAGAGAGTTTACAACTATATTATCTATTCAGGTTTTGCACTCTAGAACCAAACGTACTAACTTTTTTTTTGGTTAAGCACCTAAAGAGAAAAGGAGAAAAAAATTACTTTTTTATTTTTATTTGTTTAGTGTTATTTGTGGCTGATACTATAATTCCTAACTTATACCTAAAGAGACCCCTGTTTTCTCCATTTTGGTCAATAATTATTTTTTTTAAGTGATTAGAGGTTGCAAGAAGCTCTTACTTTCTTAACATCCTTTCTGTTACAACAAAAAAGAATCTATTCATTGTGAATAGCCACCGGAACTGCGTATTAATAAAAAAAAATTGTTACATACCAATTTCCGTCATAGCAGTCCAATCTTGGTCCAAAGTGGATGACCCGGGTTCCGACCCTTCTGGGTCATAATCATATCCATTTCAGATCTCACATAAAAATTTGTCGGTCGTGATGACTTCGTCAGTTTTACAAAAAACACATAGGCCTAACACAGTTTTTACACACATCATGACTACACGCACAAACACCTAGGACTAGGGACAAATACAACCGTTAACTCTGCACTGCACTCATGAATGTACATATATAGTGAATGTGTTGTGAAACTGAAGAAGTCATCACGACCGACAAATTTTAATGTGAGTCCCTGAAATGGATATGATTATGACCCAGTAGGGGCGAAACCCGGGTCATCCACTTTGGACCAAGACTGGACTGCTGTGATGGAAATTGGTATGTAACCATTAAAAAAAAAGAATCATTACAATAATCTAAAGCGCACTTCAGCGCTTCATCGATTTTAGTATTTAGTTGATGTTTTTACATACCTCCATGGAGAGGTTGCGTACGTCGAACAGTTTGAGCAGGTGGTCCCTCGACGCGGTGACTAACCAGTTGCCGTTGTTGTTCCACTTCACGTCCATCACAGTCGATTTGTGAGCGTGTCTACGAAAAACCATACATCAGCAAATAAACTTAAAATCTATGGAAATGGATTAGTTAGCTCTAGCGAGGCCAGCACTATAGTCTACACCAAGCTACCAATCTAATAATAAGAAAACTACCATCACTTGGAATAATGGCAAGGAACTGGAATGGTTTAGGAGTTATTTAAGTGACAGAAAACCACTGGTGAAATCAACTACACATTAAACAACACAATCCAAAGTTCGAACAACTTCCAATGATTAGAGTGCCTCAGGGCTCAGTTGTTGGCCCTGTCTTATATATCTTACTAACCAACTTCCCAAGCTATCTTGAGAACTACTGTGAAATGGTAATGTATGCTGATGATACAGCCTTAGTTGACTGTAGCAAGCAAGAACAAAGACCAGCTAGATCTAGATGTTGACTCATACGTCACTTTTAATATGGCAAAATAGTACTGCCTGTATGAACACAACAGCCTCAGGAAAATATCTTGGCATAATCATAGACCAAAATCTATCCTCCTCTTTCTCCTCTACTCTGAAGAAGTCCTCCATAGGGACGAAATATTAGTGAAAAATGTGTATTTTTTATGTGTATCTATATGCTGCCTGAACACAATCTTCTCCGGAAAGCTAGCTGAATCATTTCTCCTGTTTTGTCTACCCAAAATCTATCCTGGGCATTCCATGTGAATAAACTACACAATAAATTAAGTAGTAGCCTCTATTTAGTAAGGAGAATTAAACAAATTACCAACCCTCAAGTTGCCATGACAGCATACTTGCTATTTGAATCTCAGCTGAACTATGGTTTGATAGCCTGGGATGGGACAACAGCCACAAACCTCCACAGAGGGCTTGTCATAAAAAAGAGCAATCGGCAAGCAGAATTTTGAAAGGTCTTTGACCGCTGAACACATGTTGAGTAGCTTTCAACAACCGAGGAATCCTGACCATCATTGGACTCTACATTCAGGAAACAATGCTAAACGCAATCAACAGAGGCCAAACAAGAACTTCTGAAACATGTTGAGTGTGTAGTGATCAATGCTGATAAACATGTAGACAATTTGGTTTAAGATAGTCAGTTTTGTATGGCCACTAAATAAAAATGACCTTAAAATGATGGGGTAACTTATCTTTGGGACCCCCTGTGTATCGATACCACATGTGAAAACATGAAATATCAAAGCAATGTTAAATTATTAAAGAAGAATTTTCTTACTTGCTGAATAGCACTCTTGAAGACATTGTTTAGTAAAATTAATCAGCTATAGATACAAATTCAGGACATTTTTGTTCACATGTCTTTTGTTTCAGATTAGACCCGTGTGGAGCACCTGTAGCTGGGTTTCCGGTTCCTGGATGTGCCCCCATTTTGTTCTTTCCCTTTCCCATTTTGTTGACGCCATTACGTTCCTGGCATTGGTGGAGTTTGGTTGGCTCCAGTGTGCCTTGTGATTGGTGCAGTGTATTTTTCATTTGTGCTTTGTTTGACTGCTTTCTCAGTTTTCTGTTTAAACTTTGTGCATTTAATTTTCGTGACTTCCTTTTCTGATTTCAGGTTTGGCTATGGACTTCTCCAGGTTCACCTTGTGTGTTTTACTAACTTTGTTATGTTCTACGTATTTCTTCCTCCTGAAGACGGGATCAGATTCCAGATCCCGAAACGTTGTGAATTTGTAATTTACTAATCAATCAGTGATGGAAAATGTGTGCAATAATTACTAAACAATGTAAAACACACCATCACCAACAATGAACTTCAAACAAAGTCTTGAATACAGTTATTATTTTGGAATCCCGTACGATTAGTGAGTTTTTTGGAACACACATTGACAAGTTCCTATTCTGAGTGTATCTCTTCTACTCTAGATGCTAGGGATGGTGGGGGTATCACCAGTACTCACAGGGTGGCCAGCGATTGTCCAGTCTTGGGGTCCCACAGCTTGACGGGCTGCTGGTTATCCTTGCTGCCGGAAACGATCAGCCCCTTCTGAGGATGCCAGTGTACACACTTGACGTCCGCTCCGTGACCTGCAACGATCCATCGCAACCACGGAGTTAAAGGAATGGAAGATACAAAGGAAATTGGATTTGTATCAATGTAAATCTAAAGTTGACAACATTCCTTAAACAAATGCATTGCCTACTTATCACTGCCAACATTCACTAAGTGGGTTAGGCAATAACCTAACCCTGAAGGCGAGTGGGCGGAGCGACCTAATGCCCACTGATGTTATTTAATAAATAAATACCGTCAACCTTCAACTTTAAATTTATCAGAATTTTTACCCCTGAAATGGTCCATTTTACTAATTAAATAAGGGATTTGTGAGTTACATCCCGTTTTCTCTCAACTTAACCGATTTTTAAGATTGGGGTGTCATTTTAAAGCTTATGATCTAGCGGTTTTGCAAATGGTTATTAAAAAATCCATTTTGTTTTGGGCCTCCCTTCCCCCTTTGCCTTTCATTTATTTCTAGGAGCTTTAAAATTTTGACTGACTATCACTATAAGATGTTTAATCGTGAATTGTATTTCAACAGTTGATTACCTTCAGATGAATTTTTAAGCGAGTTGTAAACGCGAGTTGTTTAAGCGAGTTGTTTTTAGATTGTCTGTCGTTACATAATCAACATTAAATATTGTTAAAATATTCACCAAATTCATAACTCCTTCGAAATGTACTGTAGGTCAGTTTCTTACAAACAGACAGAAATATATTACAAATGCACAATTTGCGTGCGGGCCCCCAAGTACAACTTATAATGTGGTTGAAAGTTACCTTTAGTCTCCAGTTTGACACATGTCATTGAGCTACAAACTAGGTTTCGACACTGTTTTGTCATGTTGCAATATGCAGTGGAACCTCGATATATCGACCCAGAAGGGGAATGTAAAAAATTTGTAATATCAAGGTCTTTTATATACTGAGGTTCGTTACATCAAGGTTATTTTTTACAAACTTCGATATAATGAGGTTCAAGACCACCTTATAATACCATTACTTATTTCTAGTAGGCCTAGAAATTGAGGAATAAATATGTGTGTACTGTGATTACATAACCAACAATTTGCTATTTCACAAAAGAATATAATAGCCTACTGTAACATTATAAGTTGCTTGATGTTTATAAACCCTTTTATAAAAAATTTCTATCACGAGCTGATCAGGACAAAAACTATAAATGGTGACACAAAAAACTAAACAGTGCTGCAAACACAAAATTTATTCAGGCTAATAAGCATCAGTCGGGACTAGAAGACGTTTTTACTCTTATAAATGCAGTAAATAAGGAATTTTACAATTATTAATCACAAGAATAATTTAAAATGCATTTAAACAAAATGCTAATGGCCACCTAACGGACACTTGAGGTAATGAATGGAACAACACTAACACAGTAAGTTAACTGAAAATGCGGGAAACAAGAACAGCACTGCAAACACGAGGCATGGCAAAAGGCAACGTCTGTAGAGTGACATGTTGCAACATTAAAGAAAATGGATGAGCTCAATGATTGAACATGTTCTTTTTATGACTTCGATATGTTGAGGTTTTGTAGTCAAAACTTCGATATGTAGTGGTGGTTAGGTCGTGCATCGGGGCTCCAAAAGTTAGTTATTGAGGTTATCCCCACTATCCCGTCGATATATAGAGGTAGAAATAACATTAGATTGATAGGCAGGTTCAAGTTGAATGAGAAAACTTCTTTATATTGAGTCATTAAGAAGTTAGTTACACAAGAATCTTGAAAAGTAATAGAACATACAGATTTAATTTTGATAAAATACCACCATTTGTTTTTTTCACACACAAAAATAATTTTATGTTCACTTAAATAGTTGTTGGGAATCAAGCTTGTCCAATAATTAAGCTGTCAAGGTTGATGCTATAGGAGGTTAAAAATAAACATAAAACACAACACATGCACATTTTTACATGAATGGTACATAAAGGTATTTTAAACGAATAGGTAATCAAAACGTTTGGGCGCCAACTGGCACAACACTCGTATAAAACATAAACTTTAGCTAATTTTACTAATACAACTTCAGCATCTTATATGTAAAATTAAGATTAATAACCAAATATTAGTCTTCTGAGTATAAAAAGAAAAAAAAATTAGACATATTTATCAGTATTTTATTTAGTCTGAGTGCTTGTAAATCATTATCAGCATACAAATACAAGGTGATTATCAGCATGATTATCAGCATTTACAAATACAAGGTGAGGTAGACCAACCGTACACAATGTCTAGGTCTATTTGTGAAACAGAGTTTGGCTGTCGTCATCTGTTTCAAATTGGCAGCAAAAATCTAAATTTATGGAATGGAGACTCTCTGATTGGGCCTGATGATGACCGGTGTGACTGGTCGAAATCGATCGCCATTATAAGATCTTTGATATATATTTACCGTCTTGTAAAATATTACAGTATAAGTGTAAATATATCGAGTAGTGTTGGAAGACGTTTTATTATTTCAACCTGAATATCAGTACCAGCACGTATAATGCTAATCAAGAAGTTATTCAATATTCAGTAAGTTTCATGTAGTTCATAGCACAATACGGAATGCCAGAGCAGTTCTTGGTCGGAGGTTATATAGACTTGCATTTATAGAATTCTAGGGGCTCAACTAGGATGTATCGTTTGCCTTAAGCAACGAATGGGGGTGGGGGTGTTGGTCTTTCCAGGGAAGGTATGCCGATGGCGGCGATCTTAACAGGTACTTTTTGTCCTGCCAGTACAGCCCTACATTCCTTTTGCACTGTGTTATTATACTGCTAAGATTGGCATCGGCATTCCTTTCCCGGAAGTGCCAACACCAACTCCCCCACCCCGTTCGTCACCTATAGTACACAATGCTTCCTAGTCAGGCCCAAAAATTCTAGAAATGCCAAATTTTTATAATCTCCGACCTAGGACTGCTCTGACATTCACATAGTTTGTGCTGTGCACTATGTGAATCACCTTGAAGATGGAAAACACTTATGTCTCCGAAACGTCAGCGAACCTCGTCGACTCTGAAACATGGTGTAATCTAGAAGCCATCTCAACAGGTAGTAATATCGTTCATGGAAACCTCGACTTTTCAATAAATTCCATGGGGTCTTAAGCTGTAACGAAGTATCTACCTCATTATTTTTAGCCGCTAGACACTATGTACGAGTCGTCTGACTCAATCTGTACAAAGTATTATGTGGAAGTGACTGAGGATATTTTTCAAATATTAATGATCATAATCATTTTAGACTAAGACATCATTTTGTACTTCAGACGCAAAGTAAAAACTTGCCTCTCAATATTCTTTCTTCGGCACACCGCTGGAAGTCCCATATCCTAATGGTTCCGTCATCTGAGCAGGTTGCAAATTTGCTGTCGTTGGGACTGAAACTGAACATCAACATTGGGTTCAAATATGAAACACAAATTACAAAGCACAACTGCAAATCAATGCATATGTGAAATTTTAAGATGAATTCAACCCTTGAAAATAAAATCCTAGATATCTCCAGACCCAATTAAAAGGTAAAATCTATATCTATAAAAGAGGAAGTATATATGTATATATCTAGAACATGCATAAGCAGTAATGGTGAAGGTGATAGTGCTTCTTGTGTAAATTTAAGTTCATCGGTCGGTAGTCTTGATGTACAAATGCCTTCGACGCCTGCTTTACCTTTAAACTCTACCGTTCTCTCAACAACTCCAATCACATAATTAGGCCTAACTTAAACAGTAGTAAATTTAAGACAAAAATTTTTCACCAAAATATTCAGCACCTTTCCTCTTGCATCAATGCTTTAGAAATTAGATGAAATCAGATCACAAATTATAATATTAACGGAACATGATTTAAAAGAAGAAGAAAAAGATCGTGTAAATATTAATAATTACATAATTAGGGCAAATTTTTCAAGGAAAAATACATCTAAAGGAGGAGTGATGATGTTGTCAGAGAGGGGCTTTGAGTTAAAGCAGGTGTCGATCGATACCTTGCTCTTTAAGTGATGAATTATTGGAGGAAATGTAATTTGAATTTGTAGCTTGCAGTTTTGTTACAATTAAGAGTCAAATTATTGTAATTGGAATTTACCGGTCACCCAACTCAAATATATTTTTAGACAAACTCAGTCGTTTAATAGAGTATTTCCGATTAAAATATGATAAAATAATAATTGGTGGGGATTTTAACATAGATGTGTTAAAAAATGATAAAAAATACAAGTTATTCGATGAAGCATTAAAGAGTCAAAATATGAGGTACCTTGTGGAATTCCCCATAAGAGTAACTGAACAATCAGAAACTGCTATTGATAATTTTCTAGTAAAAAATATTGACAAAAAAGTATTACAATAGAAGGGTTAATAACTGGTCTTTCAGACCATGACGGTCAACTTTTGGAACTAAATGTAGACAGGAATGTAAAAAAAAAATTTACCCGTAAAGCAAGAAATTCGAAAATTTTCCCCAGAAAACATAAAATACTTCCAGCATTGTTGAAGGAAGAAACATGGCATGATGTTTATTTTGCATCAGTTGATACAAAATATGACACATTCCACAATTTATTTAGTTTCTATTTTAACAAAGCATTCCCTAAAAAATTAGTAACTAAGAAAAATAAATCTAATAACTGTTGGATTTCGGATGATCTAAAAAATGAGCGGATGAACATTATTAGACTCACTAAGGAGTTTAGAAGAACAAAAAGCTGTGAAATGAACGGACAGCTTAATAGGAAAAAGAAAAATTACAAATCCAAATTAAATCAAGCTAAGTCAAAGTATTTTCAATCTAAAATCAAAAAATCTACCAATATCCAAAAAACAGAGTGGGAACTGGTAAATTCTGAAGTAGGGGTGAATGAGAGGGAAAAGGTTGACAATATAACCTTATTAGAAGGAGAAAATTATATCACTGACCCAAAACATATTGCAAACAAGTTTATTAATCATTTTGCTGATGTTGTAAAAGACCTTGATGTAAACAGTTAAAACAAGTTTGAAACGTTCAACATGTGCAACAACTTAAGTAATGAATTGACTGTAAAGCCAAAATTTAGTTTTAGGTCTGTGGAAAAGAGGGAGGTGGAAAAAATAATTGAATCTTTTAAGAATAAATATTCCAGCAGTTATGATGAGGTGCCGATTACAGTAATTAAAGCAATAAAAACTAATATAAGTTTAATTTTGAGCCATCTAATCAATTCTTCATTTGTTTCTGGTATCTTTCCTAAACAATTAAAACAAGCTAAAATAATTCCAATTCATAAATACCCCCCATCGCAGCAGACCTGCGTACTCAGCGAATTTCCAAATTAGTAATATTAATTTTGACCAGCTAAACTTGTAAACAAAATGTCATCACGTTCTCATAAATAGGGAAATAAATGTATATTCTCCTTAAGATAAATATAGGGAAAGAGTATGCAGGTATGCTGCCATGGGCGACACTAAAAGTAGGTTTTTAGCATAGAAAAAATTTATTTCGAACATATAAAGCCATATAGTAAGTTTCATCAATATCTCTCCATAAATAAAAGAGTTTGCCTATTCTCCATATGATTAACATAGGAAAAGAGTATGCAGGTTTGCTGCCATGATAAGTACAAAAACCAAGATTTTTTACCTTAAATGGATGAATCTCAACCAAATGAAGCTAAATACCAAGTTTCATCCAAAAATATTGGTTAATAAGTGAAATATTAACACATCCTTATTCTCCATAAGATTAACATTGGAGCCCCAAAAGACAATGTACTGTCTTTAGACTTTGTAATATCTCGGTAACCAATGGAGATAGAGCAAAGCTTCAAAATACTAAATTGTGTGTTTTTTTTTTTTTTTTTTTTGCTAAATCCAATGGTCAAAATAAAAATTTAAAATTTTTGAAATTTACATATGAAAAATGCAAAAAACCCATTTTTGGGGTACAAAACCCCCCAAAACTACCCCTTCCGGTAGGTCGATATGTCTGGTTTTCGAACTCATCCGAATAAACGTAGGATTACACATCTCTACCAAATTTGGTGTCGATCGGACCATTTTTACGAGAGTTATCGTGTCTAGGGACACATATATATATATATATATATATATATATATATATAAATTTTAATGACTATTATTTTTGGTCTCTGGGCACCTCAAAACGAAAAAGTAACATGGTCCCGGGCTTAGGTCTTACCATGAGACCTACGGTAATAGCTTATTCCCTATGGGAAATTCGCTAAAAAGATGACAAACAAAATGTTAGTAACTACCGCCCGGTTTCCATTCTTCCATCTATCTGAAAAATATATAAAAAAGCAGTACATTTACAATTTTTATATTTTTTAGAAACATTTAATTTATTGGATGAAGGCCAACATGGCTTTCGGCATGGAAGGTCAGTTGTTAGCGCTGCTGTATCATTTATTGAAACGATCATAGATTCAATAGACAAAGGGAAATATACAATTGGGATTTTTATGGACATATCTAAAGCTTTGGACAGTGTCAATCATTTTAAGCTAATAGAGAAATTAGATATGCTTGGAGTTTCAAAAAATGCCCTTATTTGGTTCACATCCTACCTTACAAATAGAACCCACTATGTAGAGATAACTAATTTAACAAAAAAACAACCAAATCATTAAAACCTCATCACACATTAAAGTTCTCTGGTTTGGTGTTCCCCAAGGTTCTATTTTGGGACCACTGCTGTTTCTTTGTTATCTGGGAGGGATAGACAAGTCATTATCATACAAAAAAAGTAATAGTGACATTTGTATGTATGCTGATGATGCAAATTTAGTGGTTTCATCAAAATCACTAGAAGAAACAGAAGTCTGCACTTACATTGAATTGGGAAATATTGGAAACCATTTAAATAAACATAATTTGCTTTTAAATGTACAAAAAACTAAGTTTATTAATTTTAAAACTCCTCAAAATAGAATACTGACCGATCCTTTATTAGCTTATAAAACTCAACAAATTGAATAGAAAAACAACACAAATTTCTTGGGATTAAAGATAGATGAACATCTAAATTGGGGGGAACATGTTCATAAACTATTAACTAAAGTAAACTCTGGGATTTATGCATTATCAAGAATGAAATATTATTGCAATCTTAACACCTTAAAAACTATTTACTTTGCTCAAATTCATTCACATATTACATTCGGTATTGCACTTTATGGCTCAACAAATAAAATAAATTTAGACAAAATTTTAAAACAGCAGAAAAAGGCTATTAGGATTATGTTAAATCTGAATTATGATGATTCGGTTAAAGAACATTTTAGGGATCTAAAAATATTCACTGTTTATGGTCAATATATTTTTGAGACTATTTTACTTGCCCGTAAAGAACAATCAAACAATGTAAATTCTGAGTTACCTGTAAACCCATATAACACAAGGGGGAGAAATGAAATCACACAGGCACATAAGCTCAAATTTTTCGAAAAAAAAACCTACATATATGGGTAAAAAGTTTTTGAAACACATTTCACTTAATATAAAATCAGAAAGTGGGCCAAAATTTAAAAAACTTTTAAAAGATTACTTAATTAACAAATCTTTGTATTCAATTGATGAACTTTCCACCACCCTCTAACAATCTTAAACTTTTTTCTTTCTAAATAATTTGTGGAAACAAATGTTTATAATTATTAACTTATTTATTTTTTTAACTATATAACATTAAGAACAATGATTTTATTTATGTATAATATAAGTTAACAGTGTTTTCTATTAATAATATCTCTTATAAAAAAAATTGTGACGCTATTTACTATGTACTATTTGTACATAAAAATAAATAAATAGATTTGACTATGACTATGACTATGACTATCTATGTTGCCTATGGACTCTGAAACCGCTCAATAGATTGTTATTAAAGTTTCAGGCATTATTAAGCATTATTCAAGGATGGTTTGTGTGAAGTTTGGCGCAAATTTGACCAAAGGGCTTTGACCCAGAGGGCATAAAATAGGCTAGTTTGTAAAAAAATCTGAAAATCTCTATTTTATCTATTTTTATTGGTTGCTAAGAAACAAATTCAATGGAAAGGTCTAGTTTTAGGTATTCCAGCGATGTTTAAATATAAGGTGAGCGTGGCGAATGAACTTAATTACCTATAAAATAAATTCAATCACAGGCGAAGCCATGACGAGAAACAGCTAGTGGCAAACATAAAAAATTATTCTAGGTAAATTTCCTGCAACAAGCATTTGAAGGCTTAAGCTCATCACAGTTTTGCCTTGGTTTGTAACAGAGAAGGCCTTTAGGAATATTTTAAAAACTGAAATTATTCCATTTACAGGACTTGCAATCGGATAGGCTGAGGCATATTTATATGCCCTATAACTTAACCTCAAAGTACTTAAACACCCTCAACTTGGGTTTGGGTTAAGTTACTTCCATCAACTTGGGTTGCCTTAATCACTCAATGAGTTGTAGATGTCTCATGGAGTTCTAGCCACAAATCAGACATTGGTTGTTAAGTGGCCCTAGGCTGCCTTTTGTCCTACTTGTTTGGTGACCCAAACCCCAAAAAGAACAAATGTGGAGTATATTTTGTCTACAAAGACTTGCGTACGTTTTCACTACATGAGCTATTCATAGTTATAATATAGGGGGGTGTATAGTGCCCTCAGCAGGCTCAGATACATTGTTGACTGCTTCCTCTGAGCCTTTCATTCTAATGGTTGAGGCCATACCCCTGTAAAATAAGCCCAAAGTAGGGGTGCTGACTTGTTTCATAGCTCAGAACCATTCTGCAGACAGTAGCACACTGGCAAGAGACTATCAAGAAATGGAAGAGTTGCAAGACCAGGAACAATTATAATTAGCCCTGAACAGGTAAGAGGCACAAATCAACTGTTCATCAACAATTTTAAGCCAAGCTCTGACAATTTTTTTATAATTATGAAGATGGGAGAAAAAGCCTGGGACTTTAAATTTCAACGGACATGGTGATGCCAAGAAACACTTATACAGTTAAACTTAATTGTGTTGACACTGTATGTTTTAACGTTACATGGTTATGGTGATTAAAGTTGAAGATAACTTTATGCCTGTACGGGCAGTTTGATGATACTATTACACACATTATCTTTGAATGTATTGTCCGGAGATGACTTGTTGGCCAGTGAGGGGGTTGCGAGGTGAGGGGGAAGCTGAAGCATGCCATTGGCCAAAACAATTTGCTTTTTGTTTTTGGTTTTTTTTATTCCATCATATGTTAAGCTATCAACAAAACCAAAAACATATATAGTCGGCGTCAATAGAACGGGCGGGTGAAGGTCAAGCTAATTAACATGTAGTTAAATGAGCAAAAATCAGCTGGCTTATTAAAAGACTTGACCTTGACACGCCTGTTCTATTGCTCCTGACTATAGCACCTCTACGATGTTATATTTTATTTTGCAGTCAGCTGTCTTTCTCTACATTGAATTAGGCTACCTGGTTTGTCAAAAAATATAATTGTTTACTTTTTTAGCAAATTTTTTTCATGTAGAATAGTACAATCTAAGTTTGTTGTTATTCCTTAGTTAACCAAATGACCGGTAGGCTTCGGATGTAAATTTCCCCTCGCCCCCCAACCCCCTCAGTGGCCAACAAGTCATCTCCCGACAATATAACTCTTGGGGCAAAAAGAATGAGGCTGCTTGAATCCTCTGGAGTAAATTTGTCAGATTCCCCTAACACTGTCAAACTACAGCTTGAGTTCCCCAGATGGCAAGGAGAACTGGTAATGAAGCAGCACAATAAAGAGGGAGCCCAGGTTTATAAATTTCCACGATCTAAACTAACTACGGTACAAATTTAGGAAAAATATTTGTTTGCCTATCAAGAATTTAAAGTATAACACTGACTCCATGACAGAAATTATAGACAATTTTCTTGAGCGAGACAATGAATTTTACTTCTGAAATACACATTTTTTCTCCATCCCAAAACCCCCCTCCCCATGAAATATAAAAAAGATAATCAAGTCAAGTCAAGTCAAAACATCTTTATTTCATAAACAAATAACACATATATAATACAAAGTTATACATTATGAAATAAATCCCACATAGGCATAGCCTGTGCGTGGGATTGAGTCCTTTATCCTGTATACATAAGATTTAACAATAATGTTTTTCTATAAAATATAAATTTTTACTTATAGATGTTTTTTTTTTACAATTAACGAAGCAATTTAAAAGAAAACAAAAAACAGAACAACAGAACGGCTACAGAAAAAAAACCCAGCGTTGTATAGGTAAATAGATATTATCATCCTACGGTATTTTAGTTGATATCACCAGATGCGCATCCCGTCTCCTTACCCCTTACAACACATGCACTTACTCACTTCCCTCTCAATCTCTCTCTCTCTCTCTCTCTCTCTCTCTCTCTCTCTCTCTCTCTCTCTCTCTCTCTCTCTCTCTCTCACACACACACACACACACACACACACACACACCACGTACTTCTCTCCCCCTCCCTCTCCACACCCCACGCTCACGCACGCTCCAAGCACACACGCACACACGCTCCACGCACTCACAAACACTCGCCTATACCTCATATGCACACTCCAATCTAAGACCTGTAGTTTGAGATAATGATGTTCTCAATATTAGCACTTCCAATGTTGTGAAGCCATAACTTGACTTTCAGTTTGTACGTTGATAGCTTACAAGAAAAAAAATCTTTTAGATGATCCGGCAGATTACGGTAGATTATATGAGCTACGTAAAATGAATTAGTGGTCGAGAATGTCTTCACTAATTTAGGAAATTTTATAGCCAAAGCAGCGTGCCTAGTCGAGTACTGGTGTGTAGGGCATTCAAATATGTTATCAAAATTCTTAAAAATGTAGGTAACAATTACTCTAACAAAAAGCTGCCTTACATCCAATACTCTTGTCTCCGCATACAACGCCTCGGACGAGTAACGCCGACACCTTCCAAGGGCAGCTTTGAGAATTGCCTTTTGAGTTATAAATAAAGGGTCGAGAGTAGTTCTATAAGCTGCCCCCCACATTATGATACCTCCCTCCAGGAGTGATTGTGCGTACGTGTAGTAGGTCATTTTAATTTCGTCTAGGTTTAGAATTTCCCCTAATTGTTTGAATGCGTATATCAGTTTCCTAAGTCTGTTATTCAAGTAAAATATATGAGCCGCCCAAGTCAGTCTATTATCAATTACTACCCCTAAGTATTTGTATGTGTCTACCCGCTCCAGAGATTCACAATGACACGTCAAACTGCAAACATCTCCACACGAATGTAACTTAATTTCACTAATTTGAGTATCACTGATATCTCTAAGAGCTATGGGCATGAATTTAGATTTGGATATGTTCAAGGAAAGTAAATTTTGATCAAACCATTTCTTGACAAGTGACAAATCTCGCTGAGCCTTATTTATAACTTCGTCCCAATTAGAACCTTCTATGAAAATAGCAGTGTCATCGGCAAAAAGCGATAACTTACCAGAGATTCCAACTCGAGATAGGTTGTTTATGTAAATTAAAAATAAAATAGGGCCCAGCGTACTTCCCTGGATTACCCCATAATTAACCGATGTAAGACTGCTATTGACCCCATTTACTGAGGTTAACTGTTCACGTTTATCGAGATAGCTTTTAAACCAATTGTAAGCGTTATTTTTTATTCCCACTAACTTTAATTTCGAAAGTAGCTTTGTTCTATCAACAGAATCAAAAGCTTTGGCCAGATCGAGGAAAATCATTAAACACTTATTGCTATCAGACACCGCTGCATTAAGGTTTTTAGAGATATGAAAAAACGCATCGGAAATATTTTTACTTTTTCTGAACCCAAACTGGCATCCCGTTAAGATGTTATTCTCCTCAAGATAACAAACTAATTGATCTTTAATTACTTTCTCTAATACTTTAGAGAACACACTCAACAAGCTGATTGGTCTAAAATTAGATTTCTCTGTTACATCATTACCTTTGTACAATGGAATGACCTTAGCAACCTTGAAGGCGTCGGGAAACTCGCCCGAGCGTATACTGGCATTAATAATATGAAGGAGCGGTCTGCTGAGAGTTGGAAGGTTATCGATTAAAAAGGAGGCAGAGATACAATCATACCCTGGAGCTGAGCCTCCGCGCAAACTTGTGACGTACCGTGTTAAGTCTTGCTCGGAAATAGTCTGTAGAGTAAAAGTAGTGTTAGTAGGATAGTCATTGTCGTCTATAACAAGTGGACCGGTAGAGTCTATAACCCGTGCCAGATTGTAGCCAACTTGTACAAAGTATTCATTGAACTCCTCGGCAACGTGTTTACTTTGTTGTGTGACACCATCATTTGGAGCAAACGTCCTGTTCGCTGTAAATTGTTGAAGTGGAAAACTATCTTTATTTTTTGCCTTTCCTGCCAATTCATTAATTGTTTGCCAAAATAATTTTGGATCATTTCTATGGATAGAAATCTTATCTTTATAATATTTTATTTTTGTTTGTTTAATCTGAAAATTTAATCTATTTCTATGCAACAAATATTCTTCTTTCAATACTCTATTAAAGGGCTGTTTCTTAAGAGTTTTGCTCATCATATCCCTTTTCCGAATACCTCTAACCAACTCCTCTGTTATCCATGGTTTAATTTTTTTAAGTCTTGGTTTGGTAGCGGAAGTTTTAATTGAAAGTTCTGTAAAATCTTTTAATATATCAAAAAATAAATTGGTACTATTGTTCACATCTGCAATTTCTGTAACGCAAGACCAGTCATAATTTATGACAAAGTTTTTGAGTAGTTGTTTGTCAATAAAAGTAAAGTTATCATTTTGCTCAGAGTTTGTACATCCTTTGCAATGTATAATGAACACTCACTTTTGCTATGCACTGTGTAGATTACCTAACCTTGGAAATTGTAACATCAATCAAATTTTCATTGCGCTTTGTTGTCAGATTGTCAATTTTATTGTTATGGAATTACTTTGTCCCCCTTGGGAGACAAATACTACTTTGTTTGCCCTTTTTACATGGAGTAAGGTTTTACTTTGCATAAGAAGGGGGGGGATTGTTTTTACTGATCAGTTTGCAGCTAATAGTAGTAAGGGATTGTCCCAATTAAAGGCCAATCTGTCCCATCAATAAAGCTAAAAATGTCAATTCTGACCCACCTCACACATTCTACTCCAGATTGAACGATTTGGACCTATTTTTTTCTGTCTATCATTATATTTATTACAACAAACCAGTTAATAATACCAAAGGTTACAATACCTTAACCGTTGTCAGTCCAAACTAGTTTACTGGTGACTAGTTTTGGGAACAATGTCCTATTGTCAAATCTTCTAAAGTATCTAAAATCTTCTAAAACCACATTTAGAAGATTTGATAATGGAAGATTGTTTCCGAAACTATTCATCAATAAACTAGTTTGGATTGACAGCGGTTAAGGTATTGTAAAATTTATTATTATAGCCTGAAATCAATCCAGGAGGCAAAAAATATAAATAAAAAACAAACCAGATGTAAGGGCAATCATTAAATTTAGGATCATCATTAAGAAAACTTTGGCAGGATAACTCAGTTTCTTATTGATTTTCTACATAAAGGTTTAGTGAAGGCCATTTCACACCGACTACCGCTACCAGCTACCGCTACCGCTGGCGGTACTTTTTAAAGATCGCTCACCGTGTTATCATATGGGACAGTTCATACCGGACTACCGCACGCCCGCGGTAGTGCCGGTAGTACCGCCAGTACCGCTCCTCGAGCGATTTGGTACCGCTACCGGCGCGGTAGTTTTGGCTCGCGCATGCGCAGAACGCCAGCCTGTCGACTGCAACCGTCTCGCGCCACCAGAAACTCCCGCCTCCCGCGCAGACGCGGTAGTTTTGGTGTGAAATGGCTCAAGGAAACGTCCGCTACCGCGCCGGTAGCGGTAGGTGGTGTGAAATGGCCTTGAGTCAGACAAACAAATCCTTACAAAAGTTGTATACAGGAGTGCATCGTTCACTCCACCAACTTCATTAAATGTTACTCAATTAAACCTACTAATATTTGATGAGATTGGATTTTTCAGTAAAATTTCTAACAGTTTTTATATTATTCTAAGATTAGAAAAATGTTAACATTGGTAGACGATTTAAATATATATATATAGATAATTTATTTAAAATAAATTAACAATCTTCCTACCATCGTAGGTTGCTTTAAACAAAGAATACAAATACAAATCAATTTTAACTGTATAGATGATGTCTTAAAATTATTGCTGAGTGTTTGACAGCTGTCACTGCAACCAGATATAATTTCGTCTGATCTAATTTAAATTTTTTCCAAAAGTTCATCACAAAATGTGGTATTGTGCCTCTTAATCCAATCAATAAACAAAAAATTTCAAAGTTTTCAATTTTATAATTCCTTTTGTAAAAATTAATCGTTTGACAGTATATTTTACTCTTCTCCGTATGCACATCTTCCGCCTGATTTTCGGTAATTTCAAAGCGAACTGTCGGATCAATTATGTATCCTTTATTTTTAGCTATGTCCAAGACAATTATGTCGCTTCGACGAATTGAGTCATTATCTGCCGTTGCCATTACTTCTTCATACACTTCGTAAGACTTTGACCTAAATTCGTCGGCAATTATCGATCTGATCCTGTGGTGTCAGATGTTTCTTAAGAGGTTACCATGAGGACACTGTCCAAGGACATGTAGCAATGTTTCGAGGGTATAGTTCTCGGTTGTAGGACTACACCGGTTGCCGTCCCTGGACCGTCCCGGTAATCCTCTAACTGGAGCTGTATTTGACACAATTTTAATGTAATTTTAAATTCAGAATCAGTTTGGCCTTCAAGATCGTGCAGTTTTTTATTTATTGCCGTACATTGTTTGAAAACAATTACTCCTTTTCCTTTCTGTTTAAGGGAACACCACGTTTCGAACTCTAAACTTTGCAGTTGACGCCGAATGTATTTTGGTTTTAAAGAATTTGGTTCTACATCTGTTGGTTGTAATTTTAGAAAGCAATCTTTAATTTCTTTATCACAATTTCTGTACTGTGAAATGTAAGGGTCATTCACGTTCTTCAGAAGAACACAAATGTTTATGTGTTGAATATAGGCTTCCCATGACACTCTTATGATACCCAAACCTTTATAATCCTTTGGAGAATAAACCATAGAATTCGGAATATCATTGGGAAGCTCTAGAACCTCTTTTATTGCTGATCTTATTATCATATCTATGTCATGAAGAAAGGTCTGGCTAATTTTATCTAACGAAGCACACTGAAATGGAAAAATTAAAGTTAATTAAATTAATTGTAATATTAGTAGATCCGAGAAAAGTCTAATGTCGAAAATAGATTAAATAACTTACTTTGAAAAAAATCCCATCTATTTTACAGTATAATAGGCATTTCAAAATAACATATTTTGTAGGATTACTCAACAATCCTTATTTATAACCATAAGTTATAAAAATGGTTGTTGATACTGGACTAAAAATACATAAACTTAAAGGCCCACAAAAACTTAAGGAAAACAGGAGGAACTTACTTTGTGTAATGAATGAACACAAGTAAAATAAAGAGCAGTTTAGTCATGATCAAATGAGCAACTTACTATTGCTGTTCAACACTCCAACACTTAATATTTATCAATAGTTTAATATACTGGGTGTCCACAAAGTCTTGCCCTGATTTCATAGCTTTACTGTACAGACACCAATATAGCCACACGCATCTTTCATTTCTTCTTTACAAGAGAGGGAATTTAAGGATTTTTTTTTCATTAATTGGTTAAAACCTAAACTCAGCTAATTGTAAACTCAGCAGTTTAGTTACAATGCACTTCAAAATACAAATTGTGATGGCCCCACTGAATTGCCACTTTGTTTATCACGCTTGACCACTCTGGATTTCTTTATATTCTCTGCTTATTCATCCCCAGTTTCTAATTTATTAACTATCAAAACAAAATTATAAATACAGTGGCGTCCATTACTTAGGAAATAGTAATTGAAACAAAAAATTGTTGTTGATAAAAAAAACGAATATAAAAGTGGCTAAAAGATTTACAGGTTACCCAAGGCGCATTGTAATATTGTAGTGTATTGAGTTTGTCCATAGCTGAAAAAAAACTTAGGACTTCCCGGGCTACATTAAATCACTGGCTGAGGCGTAATTATTTCAAGCAAGTTCAAAACATAATGTTGTAATTTTTTGTTATTAAGTTGTTCCAAATAATTCATAAGTTATAAAAAAAATGTTTTCAGTGCTGAAATAATTTTTTTGCACATGTTACAAATAAAATAAAATTTGAGAAGATCGATAGGCCTATATCCGTCTTTGGCCCGCAAGAAAACTTGGGTGAACGTATATGTACGTCCACCGCCCAGAACGACAATAAAAAAATATGAAAACTGTTAATGATGTTGAGTTTTTTTAGTGGGCCGAGGAGGGATGTACTGTGTGTGTAATTTTCTTGTTTTATTTACTTCCTACCATAATATAACAGTAAAAACAGTTCCTCATAAAAGAAGTAAAAAAAACAAACTAAAAATGCAAGAATTACAATATATTGTGCGTCTGGTTCATCGCTTTCTTCGCCAGAATTATTTTTCATATTGTAGTCATTTTCACTGCCAAATATGAAATCCCCTTCAGATGCACTTCTTATTTAGAATTTTTATAACATCTTCAGCAAAATTTGGGTCATTAGGAATAATCATTTTGAAATAAAACTCATAGTACTCAAAAAAACGTAAACAAACACTCACTGTAAGATGTGTATCCCAATCAGTTTCGCGCTACACATGTGTTGTTTAGGTATGAAACAGCTGAAAAAGTCATGCAAAACTATCTTGTGAACTGTGAAAACTGAATTACCCATCTAAAAGTTAATATGTTGTTTATTATTGCAATATATAAAACTTATGTTTTTTGTATTTTTGGACGGATATGTCCATCTTTATCCCGGAAAAGAAAATAATTAAGACGGATATATCCGTTTTCAGCCCGGACCAGAAATTACATTCAACAGATATGTCCGTCAATATCCCGGGAAGAGTTAAGAAATCATTTAAGTTTGAAATTTCAGTTGGGTCTGAAATGTATTTCAGATGTAAATTGACCCAACTGAAATTTCAAACTCTTTCAACGACTTCTTCTCAACAATAGCTGAAAGAACTCTACAAAACAGTAACAACACAGGAACAATCACTCTCCCAGACCTACCACCACCACCAACACACACTCTATTTTCCAGTTCAGACCAGCCACAGAAAAAGAAGTTCAGACAGCCATTGACTCACTAAAACCGAAGACCTCAGCTGGAGTTGATGAAATATCAGCAAAAATGATAAAAACATGCAAACAAGAACTAATAAGACCACTGACAGATCTGATAAATAAATCACTTTTACAAGGAATTTTCCCCGAAAAACTCAAAATCGCAAAAGTCTATCCAAAATACAAAACCGGACCAATTACTGACAGAAACAGCTACAGACCGATCTCCCTAATCTCAACATTTTCAAAAATAATAGAAAAAATAGTACTAAACAGGCTCCTTGATTTCTTAGAACAAAATAACCTCCTCAACAAACAGCAGCATGGGTTTCTAACGGGAAGATCAACAACTACAGCCATAACTCAGCTAACAGAATATAATTTAGACCAAATAGAAAATGGCTGCACTGCTACAAGTTTATTTCTGGATTTCAGCAAATCCTTTGACTGTCTGAATCACGACCTCCTACTAGCCAAGCTATGAAAACTGGGTATGAGAGGGAAAGCAGCAGACTGGTTCGGCAGCTACCTCAATGAGAGGAAACAGCTTGTGGAAATAACATACCTAAAGAACGGCACAAAATGCAAGGCTCACTCAGAAACTGTTAAACTGCGGAGGGGTGTACCACAGGGATCAGTGCTAGGTCCAGTACTGTTCCTTCTTCTCACAAACGACATGCCAGAGTGGATAGCAGAAGCTGGAAACACTGTCATGTACGCTGATGATACAGTCCTCACGTTCTCGGACAGAAGGATAGAAGAAAACAGATAAACTTCTTGTTTAAAGTATGAAATTGAGTTGATATTTCAGTGCCAGTAGTTCAACTGTTTCTATTCAGCTAGCTTTTAACATGTGTTTGTTTTATTATCAACAGCTGTTTTATTGAGCAATTCAATATAAATTGTTCCCCATGTTAATCTTATGGACAAAAAATGAACTTTGAGGGCTTCCCGTGAGCTTCAGAGTTAAAATATAAAAAATCTAAAACCTTATTGCAAAACTACGAACTGAGACCATTCTTTTGACACCTCAAACTTTAAAATTGGTCCAGAAATAAGGGAGGAGTAGCGTTAACAAAAAAAGGGCATCACGTATTATATATATAGATATAGATAGATTTGACTCCAATGGCAGATCATGGATGTATATATAAGGGTGTAAACAATTTGTCATATTCATTTATATCATAGAATGCCTATGTAAAAATGGTTGAATTCAGAAATTTCTCAAAGAAATAAAGAGATACTGTGACCAGACATTCCTTTAGAGATTGTTCAGCACTATTTAAATAATTCAAGTTATGCTTTATTCATAGGTGAAATATTTTATTTCTACACAAAGTGAAGATACAACTTAACTAAACACTAACTACAACTAAACTTAACTAACTACAACTAAACTTGCGGCCACGAAATCAGGCGGGTGAATGGTTTTGCAACGTTGCCAAATTGCCAGTGATAGTTTTGAATTTAATCATATGTTTTATACTTAGATCAATGTTTATACAGTAGAACCTCGATAGTTCGACACTTTGTGGACTTAGAGAGTGTCGAACTATCGAAATGTCGAACTATAGGGAGTATATGGGAAATTTTAACACTGGGAGTATAAAAATCATAATCTGAATTTAGGAAACACTAGATTTTAGTGAAACCATAACATACTTGAACTTTAACATAAACAACATTCAAATCATTCGCCAACTTGTTTACATTTTCTCCTTTGTCAGGCTCCAACATGGACACTATCGGTCATTATTAACATGTTAAGTTGTCATGGACCATGTCGAACTATCAGGAGTGTCGAACTATCGAGAGTCGAACTATCGAGAGTCGAACTATCGAGGTTCTACTGTATCTGTGTTATTAAAGACCATCCTCATAATAAGACAAATCGTATATTTGAGGTTAAATTGTGGTTTGGATCCCACAGATCCCTAAATACCATTGGCTGTTGGGCTATTAATTAACAGTCCCGCCTAAGGAGAATTTGTGAGTAATAAAGACTTTCAGATTACTCTGATTTACAGAAAATTTTACTAAGAAGCAAGAGAGTATAATAGGATTTAAAGGTAGAAGTACCCCCCTCGCCCATAACACAGGTAGAAACCCTTCCTCATCCCTTGTTGTCAAAACAATGTCACAGTTTGATTTTCCAAGAAATTTTATGCCCCGCTATAACTTTCAATTAATTGATGCTCTTGTCAAATATTATTATTAAAATTATGGCCTATGTGTTTCGTCTTGCATAGACGAATAAAACAAGGCTCGAATCACAGTTCTACGACATAAGTTTGCTACCAGCTGTGGGGTTTCCATATTTGCTTCACAGCATTCATAAAAGTTGTTTGACTTTCTTGCAAATGAAACGTCCTTGAACTGTGATTCAAGTTTTGTTTTACTTGTCTGTGCAAGGCGAAACCCATGAAACATCATTTAATAATGAAGGAACATCAACACAATTACATCAACTAATTACAAGTTATAGTGGGGCATTAAATTTCTTGGAAAAGCAAATGGATATCGGCCATCCAGGTGGAAGCCCCGAACATTGTCCTGACATTGTTTTAACAACGAGAGCTTAGGAAGGGTTTCTACAGTAGTTGCCAAAATAGAGAGACTGGAGGCAGGTAGTCCCGGCCCATCCTAATCCTGTGTTGACAAAACATCCCCTATTATAGCGCAGCCACCGGTTAGGCATCGGAAGGCCGCCCGGGTCCAATAATCAAATCAACGCACATACCATAAATATTTACGGATTATTTATTACATGTTGATTAGACGATTAACAAAATTTGAATCATATTTCTGCGATGTTTAATAACCATTCTAAAAAGGGACAAGCCTCAGACAAAAGAGGTATTAAAAGATGTAACTCCTCTTTTGTCTGAGGTATATCCCTTTTTAGAATGGTTATTAAACATCGTAGAACTATGATTCAAATTTGATTAATCGTCTAATCAACATGTAATAAAAAATCCATAAATTTTTATTGCACGTGCATTGGTTTGATTATTGGATATTTCCTTTTTTTAAAGAGTGCAATAAAATACAATTTTCAAATTAGGAATATAAGTTGACCAATTTATCCAGTACCGGTGGTCAAATTTTACAATTTAATAGTCAATTCAATTTGCACTTTTTTGAGTCCAGCAACACTTGACTCAGCACTCTCGCTCCATGGCGCCTGTATTATAAAAACTATAGTAAAACTTAACGATGTAACAAACAGTTAATATTTAAAAGCAAAATTCACAGTAATACAAAAACATTATAAAAGTGCCTATAACAAAGTTTTATAATAAAGCAAATAACACTTCTCCGTTTACAAATATACTCATAACAACACTTAAAATTAAATTACAACAGTTACATCAGTTATTAAAACAATTAATTATGAAGCAATAACAATTTAGACTATACTGAAATTTAAAAAACTTACATCACTGTTGGAAAAGAGCCAATATTTTAATTCTTTAATAAAATTCCTTAAGTTTGGGCAGTCTTTTATGAATTGTGGTAACTAGTTAAAATATTTCGGAGCAGAGTATTGATACGGTTGTTTAAAGACAGATTTGTTGACTTCTGGTAATCTGAAATACCTTTGTGAATTCCTCCTAGTTTGATATAAGAGATTTTCAGTGCCTGTATTACCACTTCTAATATAAAATATTTTCAGAACTTTATAGACAAATAAATGTTGGACTGGTAGTATTCTTAAGTGACGGAATAAAGGAAATGAGCTCTCTCTCATGGGACAGTTAAAGATTAACCTTATAATGTGATTTAGGAATACCCGAAGTTTTTCAATATAATGCTTAAAAGTACCTCCCCAACACTGAATGCCATACTGCAGCCTTGAATCGATCAAAGCGAAATACAATACTTTTAAAAGGCTAGGGCCACAAAAATTCTTGAGATAATAATAAATTCTAATCGATGATTTCATTTTTTTTATGAATAGTTACAATGTGATTATGCCAATTTAAATTTTCATCCAACGCAAGATCTAAATACTTGAACACTTTGGTTTTTCCAATTTCCTCACACTTGCAGTCTATCTTTAAGAAATACAAATCATGAAACAATAAATTTTCAGGAAACTCAAAAGTATTAACTAAACTAAAATTTACATATTTTTTCAAATGACGCCATGACTGTACTTAATGTTCATGTCAATAAAGAGTATTTTGTCTTGTCACATTAATTTTGATCTTATTAATTTAGGCAGAAAATTCTGAGGATTCCCCGAGACCCAGGCGGCCTTCCGGTGCCTAACCGGTCCGGCCGCGCTACAATAGGAGATGTTTTGTCAACAAAGGATTAGAACGGGCCGGGACTACCTGCCTCCAGTCTCTCTAATTTTGGCAACTACTGTACTTGAGTTGGGCGGATACTTCTACGTTTGAATGCTACTATACTAAGAATCAGTTTTGGATGGCTTTCTAAAAGAAGAATTTACGAAGTTAATTTCTTAAGAATCTTGTGAATTGATAAAGCATCTGAATTTCATTTTGATAATATTAATTGTTTTTTATCATAATTAAAATCATTTTATTTTACTACTTTTCAATCTTCAGAGCTCTGTTTAGTACATGATAAATTGAACATGAACATTATGGTACATTTATTGTAGATTAATAATAGGAAATTTAAAATGTTTTAATTTCCTATGTATATTATATAAATAAAGATGATTTTGATTTTGACTTTTTCTTAGAATACACACTAAGTAGGAGCCAAAATAAAACTTGACTAACACAATTTTATGACAGGTAAAAGGTACAATATTAAACTAAAAACTAGGCTTTAAAAAGGGATCTTACAACAAATAATTATGTGACAATTAATTAATAATTACGTGGAGTAGCTAATTCTCAATCCATTAATTCATTATGAATTATGTAACAATTATTTCTCTACCAAAAAAAATCCATCAGTTCAATTTGAATAGACTTTAAATTTCAAAAATGTCCCACAAATATAGGAATTAAATAATCCATGGATTATTGATGAAGTTGTCATCAAGTATTTCCTGAAATTATGGTCAATGCTTTAATTTTGGTAATTATATTTGAAACTTGGTGATGGAGACATCACCTAACGCTAATGATGAATTCGTCATCTGATTCGATAATGCTTCCAATGACCATACACTCTGGTCATCTAGATATTTGAATGGAAGTTAATTTCTTAACACGTTCGTTGCGGCATATAAAATGTCAAAACTCAACCAAAATTCTGAATTATATTTACATTCTTCCAACAATAGCGAGAAAACAAACGAAATTCCCGATCCGGAAACAGATTAACGAGCGAAACCAGCACAACATGCGGGGACGATATAAACTTACCCGGCAAAGAGCTGGGCTCACACTGAAGCAATAACTTTGAAGGGAGCACGCCACTGCTTTAGCAGTTGTCAGCACACAGCGCTAGTGGACGGACAACTGCTATAGCAGCAGTCAGCAGCGAACGTGTTAAACACATTGTATGCATTCTGTTAATATCTTACATTTTACTTCATGCTCAGTTCTGTTAGTAATTGAAGATGATGTAATATTATATACAGTTTCTTAGTCTTGAGAACAATTTTGACAAGAATTAAAACCTCCCACAGGTCTGTAGATTTATTCCTAGATTTGTCGATTTGACTTTCGGTGTTGTGTTTATTATGCAAACTACAGTAATTTTTCTTGGTGGACATGCCACCTCCATCTTTTAGACTTCCAAGCTTAAAGTATTTAAAGTTTAGATGAATTCAGAGCTGGGTACACCCATTAGGCAACCGCCTAGGGCGGCACTTTCCCGCGGGCAGCAAAGAATTTATAAAAATAAAATAAAATGATCCACGCCAAAATAAATATTTTAAAAATCTAATGAAAAACAAGTGGAAATTTTTTTATTCCTATTAAAATACAAATAATTGTTGATATATAATTTTGTACTTAATTTATTTTTAATTTGTTGCGTTTTGTAAAGCGCTGACTGTATCGCTGTCGCCCCTGGCACCGATTGCTCCACACTATGAACCTGTTCTAGCAAGCGCTTGCGCTTAGTTGTCAGGGCCGTGTATAGGGATGTCAATACTGGGCCAAAATTCCGATCCCGGGATTTCTAAATTGATTAACAACAACCCTGGGATTCGTATACAATAGAAATATAGGCTATTCAGCTTTGTAACAGAAATGTTTACATTGACATTACATTACATGTAACATTTTTACTCCAATTTATAATAAATTACACAGCAAGTGCTCAAAATCTTGAGTATCTCGACAATCTGGAAGACTAAGTTACGCTTTGCGTATCTAGCATCTGGTGAATTTATATAACTACTGATAGCTTTTGTAATTGGAAAACAATAGTGATACGCTTCTACTGTAGTTTGAAGTCTTTAGTATCATTGTTGCCGTACCTCTCACACCTACAACTTTGCACCAACCTTTATCGTTAAAAAGTCCTCTCCTTTTGAATATATTTCCTTAAAATATGAATAAATCTACAGTTATGATTTTGCATTGTAACACAGCATTGAGACCATTGTAATTTATATCACATCCCCTTCTAAAATACTACGATAAATTATTTAATCAAAATTTACCATCTAATCTGAAAAAATTGTTTTTTAACACGTTGAGTGCTGAAAATCAATATAATTGCGTACCAAAATTGCGGAGGCATTTTTTTATATTTTGTTTAGAAACTAAGTAATTGGTTGTATGTTGCTTAAAAGTCATCAGAAGTTGTCTAGGCGTCTATTTTATGTCAAATTTCATGACGTCATTTCCGGTACGTAAATGGGCTCACACTGAAGCAAGGTTGTTGGCATGGGAGAAGGACGACCATTCCCGCCCCGCGCACGTGGTGCCAGCCACACGGGGCGAGAATTCTCGCCCAGCGCAACGAGCGTGTTAAGCTAAATTATCAACATTGCTTTTTAAGATTATTGGTTTACATTAATTTAAGTAATATAAAACTAGTACATTTATACCATAGTTTGTTTTGTTATTTGTAAGCGCACGTAATAACTAACTATCATACTCATCTACTTTGTAAAACATGAAATTTTTTTAAGTCATATCAATAAATTAGTTAATAAGAGATTACGAGCAACAAAAATTATTGTAAAGCTAACAAAAATAAAATCATAAAAAATTGGGTCAACGCTAACCGTGAGAAGGAAGCGAACAAGAAGTATTGAGCAATGAGAAGCAATTCTTAGCGCCAGGAATAATTCAGGAACGGAAGCTGATGCGACCGATACAAGCAGTTTCAAACTTTTGTATTAAATTGGCATGTTAGGTTAACAATTATTTTCAAGTTTTAGCTGGAGTTACGCACCAAAAAACTTTAGAAACAATAACAATTATGATTTTGAGCCAATCTTGGGATTGAAGATAAAAATCCCAGGATTTTTAGGTATCCAAAATCGCTCGGGATCCCGGGATTGACGTCCCTAGCCGTGAGCAACAGCCGCCCCTACAAACCTTCCCCTTCTCCCGCACTGGCCGATGCAACATTAATAACATCTAATCACGTTTTAAGATTATAAAATTAGTAAATCAAATACTTAATGTTTTAAATTTTTGTTAATGTCATCAGGATTATTACTTAATTTTATATTTAATGTATAAAAGGTTTAGGCGTATGGTTTATGATTTACAACATCGACGATTCAAACTTGCTGTAACCTGTTAACCTGCCAATGTAATCAATGTCTCGATTATAATAAAATTTTAAAATGCTGTCAATTTGATTTGTTGAGAACTTTGCAATACAAATACAAACTCTTTATTGCTTACACAAATTTTTGCCCTAGAGCAATGGTTATAAATACAATCATTTTTATTTTTTTTAATTTTTATTCTAATACTAAGTTTTTTATTAATCA
>CM061536.1:82229569-82258761 GCA_030545055.2 Neoaliturus tenellus
ACTAAAAAAAGGGAGGATAGGGCGGATACCGGATGGTAACCGGATATCCGTTACGTTTCTAATATGAATAATTAAGTTTTTTTTGGGTTTTGGTGGATCAAACGTTTTTATCAACTACTGTATACAGTTTTTAATACAACTTTTGGTTTATTGGATTTATCATACGGAGCGGAGCTTTTACTCGTCAGACTCGCATGTTGGTCATCCATTCCTGTGTCACGTATTATACAAAGTCAAAGTGAAAGTCAAAATTCTCTTTATTCATCAATACAGTAGAACCTCGATAGTTCGACACTTTGTGGACTTAGAGAGTGTCGAACTATAGGGACTATATGGGAAATGTTAACACTGGAAGTATATAAAACATAATTTGAATTTAGGAAACACTAAATTTTAGTGAAACCATAACCTAATTGAACTTTAACATAAACAACATTCAAATCATTCGCCAATTTGTTTACATTTTCACCTTTGTCAGGCTCCAACATGGACACTATCAGTCATTATTAACATGTTAAGTTGTCATGGACCATGTTGAACTATCAAAAGTGTCAAACTATCGAGGTTCTACTGTATATACATATGTACATTTGAATAGTGTCAAAAATGTTAAAAAAAAAAATGCATTTTCTAAACCTAATATATCACACAGTGATATCCTATACAAATTAATTAATATGGAATTCTTCTAAAGAGTCAAGAGCTCTACTTATAAGGTACTGCTTTAATTTTCTTTTAAAGTTATATATGCAATCAATGGTTTTTATTTCCTTGGGCAGCTCTTTAAATAACTTGGCTCCTGCATAAGTTGGCTTTTTTGTATAAAACTGGAGTCTGTGGCGAGTGAGTATGATTTCGGATTTTTATTTTGAATTTTAAGGATGGTTTAAAATTTTTATGTCAGAGTTATTTGTTAAACCAGCATCTTTATATGTCATAATAGAGTCTAAAATATATTGCCCATAAACTGTTAAAATGTTTAGGGATTTAAAATATTCTCTGGTTGAATTCTCAGGTTGAAGATTTTTAATAATTCTAATTGCTTTTTTTGCTGCTTTAAAATTTTGTCAAGGTTTTCTTTTTTTGTTGATCCATACGGACAAAACCCAAAGGAAATATGGGAGTGAATGTAGGAATGATAAATCATTTTAAGAGTCGACTCGCTACACAACCTAGACATTTTTCGTAAAGCAAATATACTGGAGTTAATTTTGGATAAAACCTTTCCCACATGTTCATTCCAATTAAGATGATTATCAACCCATAGACCAAGAAATTTTGTGCTTTTTATTTGTTCAAGCGGTTCAGACTCAATTAGAACAGCTGGTTCTGTTGTTACTTGGAATTGAGCTGTCTTAAATGAAGTATAATTAGTTTTAGAGGAATTCAAAATAAGATTTTGGTTTTCTAAAAACTGTGAAATACTTCCTAATTCTATAAAAGACAAGATTTCTATTTGTTCTATTGTTTTAGCTGAAATTTTTAGATTTGAATCATCGTATACAGTATACTGAGTGATCCTTGGGTATGTTTTGCAAGATTAACGGTTTTGTTTTGAAGAATAAAAATATCTGACAAAGAAACTAAGTACAAAAGTATACAAAGGTAAACTACTAGAAAACACGACTAGAAAAGACACATTATTTTTACTCTCACACTTCATCATTCTCATTCGCATTAAAATACGCCTGAGTTGCACATTTTAAGGCACCTTAGAAAGTGATCAAGTGACTGGATATCGAGTTTTACAGATAGATCACTAAGAAATCAAAGGTGATTAAACAAAAGAATTCTAAATATTATAGTTTAACTGGGATAACTTAAATCAATAACTTAATAACTGTACATATATATATATATTACACTTTCTTCCCACTGGAACTTGCACATATGTACAAAAGATAACAGACAGTGCATTTTGTTTCCATTCTTCTAAAATTAATAAAATAACAATATTGAAAAGTCTGAAATCTTCATTGGTTGTTGTTGTATAAGTGGTTGTGTAGTATTGTTATGGAGTGTTTTATTATATCAATGGACAGTGTTTAGTAAATGCTTTTTAACAATTTTAAACGTTTTGCAAAAGTCTACAAAAAAATTTGGGAGTTCCTCTTGAACCCAGAAACAAGCATATAACCGTCATTTCATTGATGTGTTATTTTTCTTTGTAATATTATTTAGTAGGGTTATAGATTCTTTTCTTCATATACTTCCTTTGCCTGGTCTTCATTCATTTCAAACCTTATGTCAGATCCAATATAAAACCTTCTTCCTTATTTCTGTTTATGACTATGTCAATTCTTCGTTGTGACCCTTCATTTGACAATCCGCTTACTTCTTCATAAACTTCAACATTTTTCTCTCTAAATGCATCAGATATCACTTTTCTTGTGGCATGATGTCTTTGGTTTCATAGTTGATCGGGAAAAGGGCAAAATCCAAGAATATGTGGCGGTGATTCAGCAAGATATGTCCCAGTGCTAGAGCAACGCCTGCACTGGTCGCCATTCTAGTATCTGCCCGAGTTCATCCTGGTTGGACAACATCACCGATGATTAATAACTTAATCAAGGTTTTCATTTGATTTGATGATTTGATTTGATTTGATTCTGGCGCAAAAGTAGGCACCGAAATAAAAAATAAAAAAAGCCCTACCGTGGCGTCAGAACTCCTCCCCTCCCCCTTCCCCTCCGGCATGAAAGTAGGCAACCAAAGAAAAAACAAAAAAAGTCCTACCATAATGTCAGAACTCCTTCCCTCCCCCCTCCCCTCCGGCATGAAAGTAGGCAACCAAAGAAAAAACAAAAAAAAGTCCTACCGTAATGTCAGAACTCCTCCCCTCCCCCCTTCCCACCGGCATGAAAGTACGCAACCAAAGAAAAAACAAAAAAAGTCCTACCGTAATGTCAGAACTCCTCCCCTCCCCCCTCCCCTCCGGCATGAAAGTACGCAACCAAAGAAAAAACAAAAAAAGTCCTACCGTAATGTCAGAGTAAACTGCTACGCCTAACCCCACCATGGCACAAAAGCAGGCAATGAAAGAAAAAACAAAAAAAAGTCCTGCCGTAGTGTCAAACCACATCCTCAAACCCTAGCCAAGGCTGAAGAGGGCAACACCCTAAAACAGCCACAGTGGGATCTTCCAGCTCACTGGTACCTCACAATCAAGTCAAAGTTTGATTTGATAACTTCTGTTAGGTAACTTTTCTCTGCGGTCACTTTCTGCCTTTTTTCAATTCTATTGGTGGATTGGATTATTTTGGTGACTTAAGGGTCATTTTCACCCCTGGGCCAAAAGCCCATTGTTGCGCAGTTATGCATACGGCTTTTAATGCAAAACATGGTATTTTATTCCTCTGTTTTGGACACTGTTTTTCAACCAATTTTCTTTAAACCTGGTAAGTGTTTAGTTGAATTATACTAGGGCCCACATACCTAGAAATTTTGAAAATTTAAAAAATATTACTAAGGAAAATCGAGTTACTTTGCAATGTCACAGAGAGTAATATTTGTTAAATTTTCAAAATTTCGAGGTATGAGGGGCCTAGTATAACTATTTAACTAAACACTTACAAAGTTTAAAGAAAATCGGTTGAAAAACAGCGTCCGAAACAGGGGAATAAAACACCATGTTTTGCATTAAAAGCCATATGCTTAACATTGCCGACTGCGCAACAATGGGCTACTGGCCCAGGGGTGAAGATGACTCTTTAACAGTTGAGAGGGATTGGGATAAGAAAAAGGTGCGGATGTAGTAAGATTATAATCTGGGAAAATGGGAAGCAGATTTACCAACTGATAACAAAACATTCCTACAGCAACCATATTAGTTTTAACAGCCATTTTTAGAAATTTATAAGTTAGATGTTATACAATAATGTGAGCTAATTATTTAATAAACTAATTATATAGAAAAAAGTATATGCATTATACTAAGGTTTAAAACATTATTCAGGTTATAGTTATTCAACGTCTCGAGTTCAAGAGATGTTTTAAACATATTTCACTGCAAGGATAAATAAATTATACAAACCTCAGTCATGGTTAAATCTATTGATGTAAACTAACCTAAATTAGCTTGACTTAGAAAAACGATAAAACTCAATATATGTTTCAATGTTAATGACTAGATAAATAGGTTCAGGCCCTCAATCCAAATATTTTTCTCTATTGACGATGGCATTAGGGTATGTAACCTAATCATCTAGTCATTGATCAATCCTGGAGACAAAATTGAATCATTTCAATGTTAATCTTATAGTCTGGTAGATATGTAGCAATTATTGGTAATATCGTGCATTTAATGATGGAGTTCCAAAATTTGGAACACAAATACTACATGTACGAAGGACTAAATTTAGATAGGAGGCCATCTTAGATTGTCCATGATTGGGGTTTTTTTGGGGGTGTCCCATATTTTTTTTTTTTTACCGAACAATTTTTTAATTACATTTTGAGTACATATTTTGAAAGAGCTGGGAAAAATAACAATTTAGTATTGCAAACTGTTAAATTATCTTGAGTTATTGCAGAGAAAATTCAAAAAGAAAATTTTATCTCATCCGATATATTGATAATTGATCCAATGTAATATATTGGATCGGATCAGATTTTTAAAAATTTTCTTTGCAACAACTCTAAATTATTTAACGTTTGAAAATACAAAATTGTTTATTTTTTTTAGTTCTTGCAAGATTTGTAACTCAAAATTATTTAGTTTTAATTGAAAGGTGAAAAATTGGAAAACCCCATAAAACCCCCACACATGGAAAATTTAAGATGGCCTCCAATCGAAATTTATCCCTTTGTATATGTGGTATGTGTGTTCCAAAATTTGAGATCTCTATCATCAAACGCACGATTTTTCTACATATTTGCCGGACTATTATGGAGGAAGGGTAATTGACTGAAACATTAGATAGCTGTTGTAATGACAAATTTTAGCAAATCAGGAATAGCAGATGTTTCAGGTCAAGAATTTTAACTAATTATTGGATCCATATCAACTGCTATTTTAGACAAATTTTAAACAGTGGTCGATTTCTAATTACATATTTTTTATAAAATTTCATCAGCTGACTAAATAAAATATGTTAAATTTGGAATAAAATATTCCCATATGATTTTATTTAAACTTTTTATAATCCTTCAGAGCCTTTATGACAAAAACCACTTTACATAAGAAACTCGTTTAACATCACAGCATAACTGCATATTTTGTAACTTTTAATATACTATACTTGACACAATGCCAAAGTGTAGGCGCCATTGTGAACGCAATTTTTACAGGAGACAAACATAAGGCTGCGGCCACACGAGCGTTGTTTTTTTTTTTTTTTTCACTCCCAAACGCAGCATGAAAACACGCGAGAAATATAGACAGCATTAAATGTAATGGGGTATGCCACACGAAGTGTGTTTTCCCGCCGTACCTTTATAATTATAATTTCATTATAATTTCAAGCAGCATGAAAATAAGCTAGAATTTACCGCGTGAAAAACGCTCGTGTGGCCATGCACTAAGTGTTTTCCAGTAATTTTTCTACCTTGTGAACTACAGGAGCAAAGCCCTATCTATGTAGGGAAGCTTTTTTCTTAAAAAACACACACAAAGATGGACTATGATCACAACAGGCACAGAAAAAATTAATTATTTAAAATTAGGACAATTTTGGGTCTATGATGCAAAAAACGTAAAAATTTCTAAAATGTCATAATTTAAAGCATTGTAGACATAAAGTTATGATCTTTATTATATACTTGGTTCACAGCAAAATAATAGAATTTTATAATCAATTACTGCATTTCTTTCATTACGGTGTCCCAAAACTTTGGTAATAAAACTTGTAAATAATGAACAGAGCACAAAAAATACTATCAACTATAATATATCAAATTCCCTGTGGTTGTGGTAGAATGCATTATGGATAAGACCAAGAAAGATGAAAATTGATGAGCATAAAAGCCTGTTTTCTAAAGGTTATGCTAGCATTTTACTGTGGTAACACAGTTACAAACAGTTGATTAAATTCTCCAAGTACCTTTATTTGAATAAAACTTCAGTTTTTGCAGACTTCATAATCATATGAACATACTGATTGTCATATAATTAGACCCGTAATAATGTTACGCACAACTCAAAAGCTCCCACGCACATTCACTAATAAGCCTATATTTAGGCTCATTTTTGTGTCTCAATTCTGAGACCAATTTTCAGGAGGAAAACTCAATATTTTCGGTCTATAATGTCTAATATTGTTTCAATTGTCATTCGCATTTTCTCTCTGGAATGATTTTTAATCCATTCAATGTTTGCCTAATGGTCATTTCATACCTAAACATTTTTTAATGATCTTTTTTAAGAGTCTTTAACAGAATTCATTAATCATGTCTTATAATTGTGGGAATGGGCATGATGTGAAGTGGTTCTGCCAAAACAATGGCACAGATTGGACCTCAGGGCTCTAGCTCCCAAAGCACACACAGATATTTACCCACTGTTGAGATAGTTCAGCCAGTTCCTTTCAGAATTCATTTAGAACTATGAAAGCCAAAGTATGGTGCACTATTTAACATTCAAATTTAGTAAATCTAGTTAAGTAAATTTAAATGAAGTCCCGTAAAGAATATTAACTATGAAAGTCATCATCTGAAAGCATGCTATATTTTAAAGTCACCTTTATTTTTAATATAAAGAAAAGAAAGCAGTAAGAATAATACTCAAATTGAAAACATCAGAATCAGTAAAGAGGCATTTTCCTGACCTAGAAATTTTAACAGTATACGGACTCTATATATTTGAAACTATAAAGTTCACAAAAAAGCACTACCTCTCTAAAATTAACAATACTCATATTTATGACACAAGAAATAATCAAATCATTACAACAAGTCATCACAATCTAAATTTTTATAGTAAATCACCAACGTACATGGGCCTACAGTTTCTATAAAAATTACCAAATAATATCAAATTCGAAGATAACCACAATTCATTTTACAAGAAATTAAATTATTCCTTGTCTCTAAGTCCCTATACTCAATAGAATTTTTTTCAAAAAGAAGACTGGCTGATTACAAATAATATGAAATATTTAAGAAGTCAAAATTTATGTTTGCTTTTAGCTATAAACATTACTTTTAGAAATATTTACTTGTAAATTTTGTAACACCTTAAAAAACATACTAATGTATGTAGATGTTGAATATTAAATAAATAAATAAATATAAACTTCATTGGCCTAAGTCATGTGATACACAATTTTACGTTTTTGAAATTTAGAACAAAATGACATAAACCCAACATCAAGAGGTAAAGGGGTTGATTTTACGTACACTTACGGAGATGCTTTGCACAGCAGGGTTTTTTTTTGTTTTTATCCATGTTTTTTTTGCATTTTTAAAGCTCAATTTTTGAAATTCAACGATTTAAACTAAACCATTCAAAAGAGCTTCAAAAACAAACAATTTAGTATTTTTAATTTTTAACCTGGCTTGACAGAGAACGGAGAAAATAAAAAGAATATATTCCATTTTATTCTAATGGGAAATTGACAAATCCCTCTACCTCACATATTTATTGACATATATTGATAAAATTTGGTAAATGGGTATGTACATTCACTGCATAAGGTGTAACCTATATTTGCTTATAGCACCCATATGGCGGCAAACCTACATACTCACCCTAAGGGGTTTATGGGGAAAATAAAAATATTGGAATTTGATAATGAAAATATAAAATTTCATTGGAATTGCTGAGTACGCAGGTCTGCTGTGATGGGGGTACTTTATTTTCTAATCTAAGTTACTTACCTTGTACTGATAACAACTTAATTTTTATTAATGAGTGACAAAAATGTATACGGTAACCCCTTTTGATTTAAGTTACTAAATTAAGTTGTTGAAGAATCAAAACCACTGGGTGCAACTATCTGATTAAATTTTTTTAGAATTTAGGTTGAACAATAATGAACCAGTTTAACTTTCAGTCCGAAAAACCACTTCTGGTTGTACAGTATCATGAAATTAGCATATAAGCCCAACATAGCTTAGAACCATTCATTTTTTCTACTAAAACTATTTTTTCTCAAAAGCAAAACATGGATTATTTTAAACCCTTTGAGCAATCTTAATATATTATTTTTAATCCCTTCCCTTTCATGAGTCCTGTTGAGTGATTTTGGGTTTGGAAAAATTTAAGACTTTGATGCCCTAGAGCAAACCTTTTTTGCGCTGAGTACCCCTTGGAATATAGTAAACAGAATAAGTGACCTCCCCCCCCTCAGCAAATCCCCCCTTATCGCTCTAATCCCCTAATAATTTTTTTTTTTTTTATGCTAACTGCATTCAAAGCCACCACTAAAATATGACAATCAACATACTGATTGTCATATAATTAGACCCGTAATAATGTTATGCACAACTCAAAAGCTCCCACGCACATTCACTAATAAGCTCATTAGTGAATGTGCTTACATTCACATCGAATGTGAATGTGTGTACGTACATCGTTATGTACGTATTTTTTAATTGGTGTCATGTGTAGACTGGCCGTTTAGACACATATAATTACGATGAAGAGGCATAAGTTTTATTTGACAATGATATAAATTTATTAGCATACCAGGAATTCATTAATTAAACTAATTTAAAACAATAGGGTGTCTACAACTTCGGTTGACTTTTCTTCCAAATTGTACATAATTATACAAAAAAATAGCCATTTATTTTTGTAAATTTAGTTTAGAAACAGATATATGGCTTTTACCTTTAATAAATTATACCTAGCGACCCCTCCCTCCCCCACACCCCTCACCCAGCCCAACCTTCTCCCCTCACCTTCCTTCCCATCCCAGAGTGGCTGCCGGATTCCTAACAATAGAGATCCTCTGTAGTTTTTTGTCCACCTCAATGTTCAGTCAATTGGAAGAGCTGTTTACTCATTCCATTGAATTTTGGTGGCTAAATAACAATGAATTTATAATTTAACCGGAAATCCTCATATACCTAATTAATACTTTTTTGTTAATTTTTTACCTTTTTAATTTTTTAATTGCCAAAAAAGTCTTGCGAGCAGATAAAACTTGATATCTTGACAAAAAAAAATTTTTTTGCTGTCTGGGTTTGGCTCGGCTCGGCTTGCCCAGAAAAATCACTATTCGCACACCCCTAATAGATTGAATGACAAAACTGCAACGACAAGTCGGATATCGTTAAACTTCAACTGCAAGTTTTGTTGGATATCGGACGTTCGTTTCCATGTAACAATTTGTCTGAACGATATGATGGTGCATGCACAAGTTCCAGCTTTCCGTACAAATCAATTGGTGTTTTCCCCTCATTTGTCCTTTTTATTTCTGTCAGCATAATCTTTACTTTTTTAATGTAAAGAAGACCTTGTTCAACCTCTAGCACACATTATTAACCTTTCTTTCCAACAGGGAGTTTTCCCAAGTGAGCTTAAAATTGCAAAGGTCTACCCAAAATTTAAGAAAGGGAACCATCTGGATTCTAAGAATTACCGATCAATATCATTAATTCCCACATTCTCCAAAGTTTTTGAAAAAATAGTACTTAACAGACTTCTTCAACACCTATCATCCAATCATCTGCTTACACCATATCAGCATGGTTTTGTACGAGGAAAATCAACCACATCTGCCATGATAGCCTTAACTGAATATGTAATAGACAACCTAGAGGAAGGAAACACACCAACTGCTATTCTTCTCGATTTTAGCAAAGCATTTGACTGCTTAGATCACTCACAACTCTGCAATAAGTTAAGGAAAATTGGAGTCAGTGGAAAATCTGCAGAATGGTTCAAGAGCTATTTAACTGGAAGAAGACAGATGGTTGAAATCAAATACACTGAAAGAGGGGTTACACAAACAGTAAGATCAAGGCCACTACCAGTAGTAAGGGGAGTTCCACAAGGCTCCGTACTGGGCCCCATCCTTTTCATCTTATTCACGAATGATCTTCCTCACTACATGGAAGACTATAGCAAAACTATTATGTACGCTGATGACACTGTACTGCTCTTTGGAGGAAAAAACCCCGAAGCCCTTGAAATAAACTCCTTCATCTCCATCAACATGGCAATAGAATATTGCCACCACAACAGTCTAGTTGTTAATGAAGAGAAGACCCAACAACTAGTGTTTGGCAGGAGAAATAACGTTATAAGTAGGATACCAGACATTGAAGCTCCAGAAGAAGCCAAGTATCTAGGTTTGATATTAGACCAGAAACTGACATGGAGCCCTCACATTGACAGCCTGTGTAGTAAACTGAGTAGCAGCCTTTATGTGATAAAAAGGATAAAAAACTATAAGTGACATCAACATAGCCAAGATTGCTTATCACTCACTTTTTGAATCACATCTACGATACGGCCTGGAAGTATGGGGAAATTCATCAGCAACAAACCTTCAACGTGTCCTTATCCAACAGAAAAAAGCAATCAGAATACTAACAGATATTGACAAAAGGGAAAGTTGCAGACAAAAATTCCGTGAAATGAAAATTCTAACAGTTGCTAGCATGTACGTCGTAGCTGTAACAACCTATGCGTGCACACTACAACTTCAACGAGGCACAAATAGGCACAACCACAACACTCGACAGGCTATGAATTTCACTCTGCCAGTACACCGTTTAACACTTTTTGAAGAAAAGCCTTCCTACATGGGAGTGAAGTTTCTGAACCTGCTACCAGACACAATTAAAGGCCCCAACGTAAGCACTACAAGACAGCGTTTATTGGCTTGGCTTGCAGAGAGACCATTCTACTCAGTTGAAGAATTCATGAACTGGAGATCCTCACCCATGTTTCAGTGACTGCCACCCCACCTCATGGACAACCACCTCTTCAATCAAAATGTACATCATTAAAGCAAAATTGTGTTTACTTGTAACCACAATTTTGTTATTTTATTTTATTCTTGACACCTATTCTGTACTCTATGTATATGAATAAAGTATTCTGATTCTGATTTAATTTGCCATGAGCAAGGTAAGCTTTTGTACAGTTCTATAAACTCTATCAGGAACTCCCAAGAGGCTTGACGCTGGTCTGACATTTCTGTTCCTTTACCAAATAAACTTAAAAAAAACTTGTAAGCAACAAAAGGAACTTACACAGTAATCACGCAAAAATACAAGACGAGATATGAGACAACGACAAAAAAACTGCGGTCAAGACAGGTGTATCCGTTTACACGCTAGACTATTCGATGCCAAGTACCGACTTTTCGTTGCAAACCCACAAGATTTGTGCAATTTTCCACATACCTTCCAATCTGGCTCCAGTCGTAACGACTTGCGGTTCACACGGTCCGTCTCACATGCACCGTCATATCGTTCAGACAAATCGTTTAGTTTTATCATTACGTATAAACCCGCCTTAATATTTCAGTTTATTATCGGTCCTTAAAGAGAACTCTTCACCTAATTTTCTGCACTTAGCATTTCAAAATCAGGGTTCACTGTTGAAAAACAATCACCTTATTTCATGCGTAGTTTATAAGCATCATTACCGTGCTTAATAATTGTACTGTTCGCAGTTCGTACTTTTTTCAGGTACACCACAAGATCGAAAACGTTTGATTTTTACAATTGGTTTTTAAACACTTATTTATATTTTGTCAGACACCGCTGAATTAAAGGACAAAACACTATGTTTAAACACTTCATAAACTTAATATCAAATATATGACACAGTGCTATATTGCACGCATTTCTAGAGTGACTGACACATATAAAGATTACAACACATTATATTTTTACCAAAATAAGGACGCAATGTAGGCCTATAAAAGTAACTGTACATACTTACTAAACTACCACATGGCCAGGAAGACACAACAACGCGTATTCCCATCTTACTAGTTATGTTTCAGAGATTTAAACATAGCGTTTTATTCATCATTTGCTGCTCAAGTTTATTTGCTACATGGCATTATGTAAAATAGTGTCCGCCATCACCAAATTTATTTCCGGCGTACCCCAAGTCAACCCTTTGCATACCCTCAAGAGGTAACCTCGGGTAGTTTGGAAACTACTGCTCTGATCCAACCTGTGAGTAAAAATTAATTCCAAGAGGACTGTTATTTTATTAAAAATGCATCAGATATAACGTAATAAAGAATACGAGTGAAACAATACAAACCTTTGTTGCAGCCACGTGTTTGATTTAGGAGTATCAACAAGGAACAGGAGAGGGAGTTGATGGGAAACTTCACATTTGCCCTCGGACGCACTTAATTAAGATAGAAAACTAACACTGACTCTAACCTCTATCAATTAGGGCCAATCATCAGGTAAATTTATCTTAGGAAGTTTCAAAAAATCAGTAAAAAAAATATTAGAACAGATTGAAAACTGTTATGGACAAAAAAATATATTTATATTTTAAATATAGTAAAGTAAATATTTTAGTTGAGTAATTTTTACTATAAAAAAAGATTTCGGATTCCTAAAAATTTTTAATGCTGCCTTGTTCCAATTCAAGAAGGTTCAAATTTTGCAAAAGTAAGATATACATTGAACGAAGCTAACCTACTAACTTATACTTGAACAGAGGTTTTGTACAAGTAGTTAATGCAATAGCAGGAACTATTCAAATTTTCTACGTATACTAATAAATTTTCATATAAACAAAAAGCTTTACTCATATAGGCATATTTGTTCATCCCTCATGTTAAATAACATTTTTAAAAGTGTATGTAAATAAATTCGAAAATAATAAATGCTCAATTTTTTATTCCTTTTTGACATAAGAGTATTAATTTTTGATATTGTACTACTAATGATGCGTAGTCGCAGACATAAAAAAAGCACTTGTTGATAAGCACTTGTTGATATAATTATATATATATAATTATATATATATATATATATATATATATATATATATATATATATATTTTAATTAGGAAAATAAACTATAGGATTGCAAGAATTGCTATATGGCTAAAGTTTAGCACCCGTTTGATTGAGATCTGCTTGAACCTGGTGAAGCATTAAAAAACCTTGGATCAAACTGCAACAAAGCAGTTGTGAATTAACATATTGATGTGCTTAACATCTTAAAAATTATGTTCTTTGGTGAACTTTGGATCTTTGGTTGTCCTTAAATGAACAATCTGTTACTTAGGATAAATGACTGTTGATAACTGTAAAACTACTGAATCAAGCTGTGCTAATTTTTCAATATTTAAAATTGGTTCTCACTTTAAATCATTTAAGGCCTAATTATTTCCTGACCAGACATCTGATTACACAGTAGCCAAGTTGCCTACATTAAATTTTTAAAATTCAGATTTCTCTTTTATTTATTTTTGTAAATAAAATGACCTTAAACAAAAATAATAACTATGAATTTAAAATCATGGTTGTGTGACTAGGTACATAATTTAAGGTGTGGTACGACTTCACAACAGAAAAAAAACTTTTTTCATGAATATAAGTGAATGTTTTTCTACAATTTCAATTTTCTTTTTTTAAATACACTTATACATAATTTAGTTAAGTAACAATTAAAAAAATTATAAAACTTGATTCCAATAAATTTTGTCATAAAAAATTTGTTTCCAGAATGTTTATCAAATTTTGTAAATTAAAATTCTTGGCACCCTAGAAAAATATTTAAAAGCTAACATGTTTCCTTTTTTAATTTTGTAAAAAACAAACTATTTTCAGTAAAATTTTTTAATAATTTAAGATTTTTTTTCCTGAACACCCAAACTGTTACGACCTGCCTCTCATAAAAATTTAGTATTGTTTAAATTCAAAGAAATTACTTCATTTCGCGATTAGATATGGGGTGTACAGTTTAAAAAGATTCAAATATATAGTTTAAACAATTTATTGTCCAGAAAGATTAACAATACAGAAAGGTAGTAAAAATAAATATAAAAATACTGGACAAAAATATCACATGAATATCACAGATAATTTCTGTCTCGCTGGGGTTTTGACGGCTTTATTGATACGCGAGCGAGACCAACAACCTGTCGAGGGAGGAAGGATCTCTTTATTGGGGAGGGAGACAGGTCTGTACACATTCACATGTGCGTAACCACTATGACTAGATTACATGACTAGGAAGGAGGAGGGGCATGTTTTATTTTTAATCATTCCAATGTACAAAATATGTAGGCCTATCTGAATGAAAAGCGTAATATATTTATAAAATACACTTGAGAAAACCTTTATAGGTTTTGCATCTTCACCACAAACTCGGTTTATTAAATTATGATGAAATTAGATATTAAATTAATTTTAACGTCAGTAAAAAACCTTCTCATAAAGACGAGAATTCCACAGAAAAAAAGTTTTTAAAAGGTTTCATAGACCAAATATAAAATATGATTCAAAGAAACTGAATCTTTGAAAATCTATAAAAATAAGTGCTACTACACCAAAACATTTTTTTACGCTAATAACTTCTACGCAGGTCCTGTAAATGAACCAACTTTATTTATTAACCATTACTATACATGACTGTCTTTTCTACTGATGTAGGTTTCCATTTTATTCACAACAAAACCCATTTCAATGCTTGTGTCTGATAGGTGGTTTTGACATGCTAATATGATATACAGCAGTTTACTTATCTAGGCCAGAATATACAGTAACAAATGGAGATAAGGTGGGTAGTCTACCTGATGCCTCGAATTGCCTCCTTATGCGCAAGAAACATCTTGACATTGTTCATGTTTGACTGCCAATATTTGACGTAGCCCGCGTGATCGGCCGTCACCATCCAGACGTCGTTGTGGGACCAAACCATCGTTCTCACTGGACTGTCATGCGCCTAAACAATCAAACCGACATGACTACGACTGTGCGACTTATCCAAAAGGAGTCATTCCAATCATAAGTTATCCAGTTCCAGCAAATTAACAAGTTACGTAACAAGTGGCAAGTTTAAATTTTTTATACCTATAATTGCGATTGGCTTTAGGGACAAAATTAACCTTGTATTAAAGTTACAATATCTGAATGTTTAAGTGACCAAACAGTATTAAAGAGTTTATCAGTCACATGTTTTAAGAGAGAAAAGTTTTAGTCAAAGATTTAAACGGGACTTTAAGAAAGATTTGATAGGAAGTTAGGTGAATAAACTGGTTATTATTACAGTTCCAAGTTGAAGGAAATTGTTTTTGTTATATAGGTGAATTTTTTAAATTTAGACAATGCCACAGAAAAATCTAATACTGCGTTAAATTCCATGACTTAGGTCAGGTATTAAGTGAAAACTTTACATCATTAACGTAATGCCAATATAAACTTTGTCAGGTACCTGTAAAATTGTCTCAAAATTGAATGTTAGTCCGTTCCAGAGGGTAAACTCTCCAGAAGAAGCACCAGTGACCAGTCTTCTTCCCTCGGGAGTCCAAGCCATGCAAAAAATTGGACACCTCATCTTATTCGTCGCAGCTTTGACGAACTTTGTGGTAACAGCATTGATGGCGTTGTCCTCATAGGCGGGTGGAGGTTGCATGTCTGGTAAATAGAGGACGTCAGGTTGAAGAGCTCTTCGGTCTCTGTAGTCTCGTTGCCATACACGAGCCTAAAATCAAAAACATAATTTACAGTTGAGCTACGGTACTAAATCTAATTATTGATAAAAAATATCATTAATTATTTCTAAACCATTTTAGTATATATTTCATGTTATAACATCATACAGACCTACTTTAGTGGGTTTGAACCTTAAACATTAGCCTTTTGTGTTTGGATGCAAATTAATGAGTGTACTTTGGGAAATATGCATGAGAAAGGTGGTTCGTGTTAGTTATAAAGGTTCTGTAACGATACTTTGCGCTACTGAGGTTAGGTTTGTTGTTCAAAGTTCATTTACTGAAAAATTATTGTCACTGAGCGTGAATTCGTGCTATAGAGGATTAGACATTTTAAAAATAAATGTATATAGGTAATTTCAACTGGCAAATGTGCTATCGAGGTATTTATATTAAAAGAATTCATCCCATAGTGGTTTTATTAGCATGAGTGTTATGGGCAATTCATGGGACTAGAAAATATTACTTTTTATCATGGCAGTTTTGCTATTGAGGCTTTGCTGTATTAAATCTTACTATAATAAAAATAATTTTTAATTTTTAAAACATATTTTATATTGTTGATTACAAATGTTGAGATTAATCTAAGTTATTAAAACTACTTATCAATTTGTAGAGTTGCAATTGAATTTAAAAACAAAAGAATAAGTAACAATTATAAAATTAACAGTCAAACAAATTATTAGAATCATGTGCTACAGATTCAACATGAGGTTCAATGAATACACTACTCCAGAGTGCAGCACCCTTAGGCTTACATTAACACAACCTGAAGGCGAATGAACGGAGCGAACAAGCTCGTCTTATCTTGAACAAGAAACAAGCCTTTTTACACTTTATATTTTTACATGATACGGAAGAACTTGATAACTTGCACTTGGTCTGTAACTGATACGGTAGAACCTCAACAGTTCGACACTTTGTGGAAAGTAGAATTTAAGGAAACACTAATATTAATGAAAACATAACTTAACTGAACTATAATATAGCCTAGCCAAAATTATAAAAATTCACCATTTTGTTTACATTTTCACCTTGTCAGTCCCCAACATTGACATTATCAGTCGTTAATGACGTGCTCAGTTGTCATGGGCCGTCTTGAACTGTTAAGTGGTGCCGAACTACCGAGAGTTGAACTATCGAGGTTCTACTGTATTATTATGGGTCATTATCAAATTAATGGCCAATTTGAGTCTCTGCAGGAAAAAAAATTACTAAAATAATTTTTTTCATGCAAATTAAGATTTGTAGTAATGGTAAGTATATTATTAAAAATTATCTTGCTTTAAATAAAATTATTGGATGAAAATAAATGTTTAAAAAAAATCAATATGTGTCTAATTTTCCCACTCGCTCACTGTCTCCATGCCTCAGAGTGTAAGTTCTCAGTTGAAAAAAGCCAAGCAAATTTACAAAAATTAACTATTTAAAATGCCCATAATTTTCATATAACAGTTATATTTTGAAATAAAGTACGGTAATAATATTATTGAAATCAGATCGATTTCAAAATAATTCGCCATTATTTCCGTGTCTCTACAAGACCAATAAAAATGTGGCGATGTTTTGAATTTGACGCCAAATTGCCGCAAACCGTTTCATTTCTCACGTTCCGGTCAGTAGCGCTCGGCCAAAGTTACGTGAAAGACGTGTTGTGGACGGCAGCATCGTAATCGTCATATTTAGGTTATTATTATCACATTTCAGTTAAGAAATCGTGCGTACATCAATTGCTGTTCCCCCTCGCTCACTCCTCATAACTCATTTATAATTATAACAGCAAAACTAGCAATGGTAGTTTTAGAACTGATTATGAAGCCATTATAACCTCAAACAACGGGTTGCGCAATACTGCCGGTATAGTCGGGTCAAAAACTAAAGACCTTAAACATTTTCTCTTCGCTCACGTTCCCCCTCGCTCACGGATGAGTCGTGAATAACGGAAATCCCTTTGCTATTATCATCGTAATAATACATTTTATTATTACTTCACCTTGCATTGTCAATTGATACAACTTATTTACTTATTAGTTTTTCATTTATTATTTATCAGTTCCCCTTTGCTCACGGCGATTCCCCCTCGCTCACGGCGTTTTTCTCCCTCGCTCACTCCCTCACAATCACATTTTTTGTATTAAAAAATATCAAATTATAAATATATTTTTAAAAATTTATATTATTTGAAAGTTTATACTCTTTACTATTATTTTATTATATTTTTAAATAGAAATAATAAATAATCTGTCAAAATATGGGGAAGTTTAAGTGACTTTTTTGTGATTGAAAAGAAAATAAGGCACATTTTCTAGTCTAAAGAACACAATAATCAATATAAACTCGTTTTAACTTATGTAGGTGTTAGTAGTTACATTTACCTTCAGCATTCAGTTTATAACTTTTGACTTTACAATTTTTTCATCACTTTTTTATCAAGAAAAAAAAACGTGAGCGAGGGGAAAATTCTGTGTGTATTCCTAGGAAATGCAATCAGGAAAAACAGTCTTAAATAAAAATTTTATGCTCTGCTATGTGTAAGGTTTTATTCTGTAGTTCATTTACTTTGAACTACTAATAAATAACTTGTGTTTGAATTTTATTTTTCATTTTTTTTACCTTTCTCAAATTGGCTATTAATTTGATAATGACCCTTATAAATAATTAATTGTTTAAATTGTTGAATTGTTTAAGTTTACCAAGCAAATGCTCAGCCCCCAGGTACTTATTATTATTAGGCCTACTTCATAGATACCTCTTTTATTGTTATTAGTCATCCATACAAAATCTAGATGTGTAAACTTGATCATTTACTATTGATACTAAATCAATAGTATCAATAGTCAATGGTAATACAATTTTATAGTTGTATGTTATTTTTCTAATTCAGCATTCACAAAAATATGTTTATTAGTTGATAATAAACATATTTTTCTCTAAAATTGCTTTGATTATAAGACAGACATTGAATTTATTATTCTTTGTGATCTTTTAAGTCCTAACAAACAGGCTTCATGGCTATTCACTGAAGCTAGCCTTTACTCAGTTAAGCGACATTCTGCCACTAGCAGACGGCAAATCGGCAAATATAGAGGGAATTAAGTGAATTCAAAAACAGTAAAAATTATATGTACATAGCTTGAGTATTTCGGAGAAGTGAAAATAATTCCTAAACAAAATGAGTGGCAAAGATTGTCTTATCAACAAAGACAAAGGAAGTAGATAGAGTTGAAAATGACAATTTAAATCCACCAATTACATTTAGTGATTCTGATTCAGCTGTAGCATCCAGGTGTCTAGGCTAGGCTTCTGACTCAAAGTAGGCCTAATATGCCACACACAAAAAAACTGTGAATAGGGAAAATCTTTTATTTAGTAACATCTTAAAGTAAGTGGAACATATGAAAGTGAAAAGTTAAGTAAGTAACAGTAACAGGGGATTTTCTTTTTTTCATTTAATGGTGGTTAGAGGCTAACTTTTCAATCTTTTATTCTGTACATTCCTTAATCCCTTTTGTTACTAAACCAAGTTTTTAGCTTAATTTTTTTTTTTTTTAATAATCAGCGATTTAAAAACCAATATTTTTTTCTTCACACAGTTTTTAAGCAAATTAAACTTAGGACTAAAGTTATCTTTTTTAGCCCTAGTAGGATAGGCTAGTTATTTTAGTATAGTAGGCTAGTATATTTTTATATTTGCGTATAGACTAGTTATTTTAAGGCAATTTTCAATATTTTTATGTTCACGTATTACTCGACTCGACTCGACTCGAAACTCGAGTATTCTACTTACTACTCGACTCGACTCGACTCGTTCCAAAAATGTGATACTCGCCCACCCCTAAAAAACATATAATTTAAACATCTCTTCTTCCTGTTTTTTATCAGTTGTTTGTACAACAGCTGTCTAATGATTTAATCAAATTATCCTTTTCCATAAGATTAACATTAAAACTTTGAAAGCCTGTGGGGCGTAGCAATGGAGTCCGATGTGAATTAGAATGGGATTCTGCTCATCTACAGGACTATACCTAAGAACGGTATGCGCGGATTTCTCCTACGATGCACACGAGCTGAGAAAAAAGGAGGAAACGAAACATGCTTGCCTATTAATATATAGATAGATGCTCAGTTTTCCTCCTTTTTTTCTCAGCATGTGTGCATCATAGGAGAAATATGTGTACCATTAGAAAGGTGGCATAGCCTACTGTAGATGAGCAGAATCCTATTATAATTCACATCGGCACCCAGGGCTACGACCTACGTTTTCAAAGTTTCCATGTTAATCTTATGGGAGAAGGATAATTGAGTGAATCATTGGACAGCTGTTGAAAAATAAATGCTAGCAAATGAGGAAGAACAATAATGTTCCAGTAATAAAACATCCCAAAACTAATTGGCTCAAGATCAACTGAATTTTTCGTCGAATTTCGACCAGTGGGGGATCCGTAGTTAGTTTAAAAATGCTTCATAACTAAAAGATCTATTCTTCCTGATTTGCTAGCATTTGTTATTTCAACAGCTGTCTACTGATTCAATCAATTATTCTTCTCCCATAAGGTTAACATTGAAACTTTGAAAACCCGTAGGGCGTAACCCTGATGGTCGATGTGAATTATAATGGGATTCTGCTCATCTACAGGATACTAACTTTCTAAAGGTATCCCCGGTTTTCTCCAACGATGCACACAAGATGAGAAAAAAGAGAAAAGAAACATGCTTGCCTATTGATATACAAGATATTTCACACCTCTTCAATCCGTTTATCCAATCAGAAGCCTAAAAACATATGGTATACCATAGCTACCTGAACTGGATGAACCACTTTTTTGTGCCACCATTGGCATCATGAACAGTAAATGGGGAACATCACCTATTTTTTTAAAGGCACTTTTTATGAATTTTTTTTTTTTTTTTTTTTTTAATGGCCACTATTTTCCAATATGGTGGCCAACTTAAAAATTTCTTGTGTAACAACCTATATTTTATGGTGTTATTTGGAATTCCTATGTAGTTTTAGGACTTTTTTACTCTGGAACACTTTTTTCTTAAACACACTCGTTTAGGATCTATACCAAGCTGAAGTTTGGAAAGTTGTAAAATTTAACCATGCCACAAGTATATTTCAAAAACTAATGGCATTTTAAAAACTTTTTGTAGAGCTAGGTATAGGCTAGCTTATAAACAGTTGGGTTTACTAAAAAATGTACAAGAATAAAAAACACAAAAAATATAGGGTGTTCCATAAGCAATTTTAAAGTTGGCCACCATATATTGAAAATGGTGGCCTTTTTCAAAAAATATATCATATTTTTAATGCCTTAAAAAATAGGTGATGTTTCCCATTTCAAGTTTTCTTTAAATTTCATAGTTTATGATACTAGTATACGTGTTGCTCGAAATCGAGCATTTATTTTAATACAGTATAAATGTTACTTTTAGCTGTAAATAAAAGACATCTGACCAATCCAATATTGTAAATATCTTTAATCACCAAAACTACACGTATTTACAGCTCATTATTAACAGATGTTTAAAATGTTTTATTCAATCCCAATGTTATTTAAATGGGAAATTTTGATATTTCAATTGTGGTTATTTTAAGTCCGATTTTCATAATTTTTTGGCGGAAACAACTACAGACCAAGCCCTATCCAACGACACCAAAAATTTAAAAATCGGTTGAAAACTGTAGGAGGAGTTCTCAAGACAAAAAAACCCTTAGCGTATTAAATAAGTATAGATATGCCAATGAAGGCCCAGTTAAATAATCGTTCACCCTGCATTAAGGTTGAAATAAAAATATTTTAGAAAATAAAAATAAAATAAAAACACACTTACCTCTAACATTTTAATGATAGCGGAATTATAATCCACGGTTTTCCTCATAGCAGATTTCCTTAACCGCTTCCCATCAAATTCTGGATCTAAGGCTGCAACCCCTCGCACATACGGTCTGAAGGGTTGGAAGAATGTATGTCTTGGGCCGAATCGTTGGCCTTGGTGGGGCGGGGGGTAGCGGTGCCCCGTCGGAGGTGGCACGGCCATGTTGCCAACCACCGGCGGGGGCATGGTGAACGCCTGACTGCTTGGCGTTATCGTAATCATTCTGAAACAAAAGTCATTTTATTTTATAATTATACTCAATAACTTTGGTGTTACCATACACTTCTTGGTGCTATCATGTACCTGACAAAGTTTATATGGGCATTACGTTAATGATGTACGGTAAAGTTTTCACTTAATACCTGACCTAAGTCATGGCATTTAACACTGTACTAGATTTTTCTATGGCATTGTCTAAATTTCAAAAATTTACCTATATAACAAAAACAATTTCCTTTAACTTGGAACAGTAATAATAACTAGCTTATTCACCTAACTTCCTATCAAAATCTTTCTTAAAGTCTCATTTAACTCGTTGACTAAAACTTTTCTCTCTTAAAACATGTAGCTGATAAACTCTTTAATACTGTTTGGTCACTTAAACATTCAGATATTGTAACTTTTATACAAGGTTAGTTTTCCCTAAAGCCAATCGCAATTTCAGATAAAAAAAATTAACTAGTCAATTAATACGGGAACTGGATAACTTATGATTGGAATAAGGGTAAAAACTTGAAAAAGGACAATTACTGTCCCCAGCTACTTTTCTCTCTTCTGTCATGTATTCCCTACCCCAAACAGGTTTAAAATAATTTACCATACTTTACTTTATAAAAATGTCTAGGTTTTTTATTTTGGCTCCATAGGATAAAAAAAAGTATGTTTGAAAAGTTCATGTCACCTAGTTTTAGTACAAAATCCCTGTCCCCAGTTTTAGAAATTGAATACAAAATCTCACATTTTTAGTCTATTTAAAGGTAATATAATTCAAACATTAGGTTTAAAATAACTAATAATGTTGAAATATTGAAAAAAATAATCATACAGGTTTTTTAATTAAATATACTGGCAATAATGATTGCTAAAAGTCGTGTCCACAGTGGTGAACGTAATGCTGTGTTCAAAGGTTAGAACCAGTTCTCTTCAGGTCATTCTATCTTCTCGACCTCGGGCCCTGATCAATATTTTACACTCTCTCAGTTTGTTGTGTGTGAGTGAAATAGTTTAGCTGAGTTATTATGCCAGGCTTAGCAGTATTAAAAAAAGGTCTTTATTTGAAACCCTTTTTGCTACTGTTAACCCTCGGGAGCTCGTATAGCTGTCAAAATGAACAGTTTGACACTTTTATGCATAAAAATGGTACTTATTGGGTGTCGGCAGTGTCATCCATCACTACACTTCACACTCCTCCTTCCAGGAAGTCTGTGACCTACTTTCCTTCATCTCCCACCCCCTCCTGTCAGTCCAGTGGCAGCCTTTGTCAATTACTGGTCGAACATGTGCGTCAATGCTAGGCTAACTTTAACGACTTTCAGTTATAAAGTAAACTATGCCTTTTTATCCTGTATAATAAAGTTTCTTTTACATATGTATTCACAATTTATAAATATATATCAAAATTAGGCTAATTCTGATTCAGAGTTTTAGTGAAATTCTGTAAGCTTTAGATAGATATGTTATAAAAACAGATTTACAATTAGGGCCTACACGATTTTTTTAAATATTTGGATTATTTTGTATATACGAAACTTAACTTTTTAAATAGAAACATAATTTCAAATCATATATAAAAATTTTTAATAGTTGAAAAAAATTAAGAAAATCACCAACCAAGCATAACTACTTGGTGGCTGACTAAATAGACCCTACCTTAAAATAAAATGAAATAAATAAATAGACAAGCATAAGTTAATGCAGTGAAGATAATTTTACATTGCTAAAATTCGACATTTAAAAACACAATGTTTAAAATTCAGAACTAAGTGGCAACTGGTTTTTATCTAAGGCTAAATTAGACAAAAAATATCTCACTTTAAATTACCCATTTTTTATAGGAACACTATGGTTAAGATTTCAAAATGAATCAAAGAAATCTATATTAAGAGTTAAGGTTTGGGTATAAGGCAAAAAGTCAAAAAATCTAAATTGTTGATGGTTATGAAGGGACGTAATTTTTTAATAGTACCAAACATGTTGTCGATAGAACTAATAAAAGATTGTTATTACTAGACTAACATTAGGCCTACTATATAAAATTGCAAAAATAGTTTTTTTAGGGTTGTAATAGAATACACCCCCGTCGTAGCAGACCTGCGTACTCAGCGAATTTTCAACAGAAATTTGGTATTTTCTATTTCCCCATAAAACCATGGGGTTGAGTACAAAGGTTTGCCCCCATTTGGGTTTTATAAGCAAATGTAAGTTAGACCCTTCCTAATCATTGTGACCAAATTTTATCAAGAAATGTTAACAAGTAAGCAAGATAAAAGGTTTTTTTTTATTTCCCATAAGAATAACATGGGAAAAATATTTTTGGATTTTCTCCGTAATCATATAATTTAAATTACAATTTCAAGATACTAATATGTTTATTTTTTGAGCTCTTTTAAACGGTCTTTTAAAATTACTGTAAATAAAAAATTAGATAAAAAATGCCGAAACCCCATTTTTGACCTTTTTTAAACCCCATAAATGGTAAAAATGGTAAAAACCCGTTCACATGGTCCGATCATCCTGGTTCGTGAACTCGTTCAAGTAAATGCTGGTTTACACCCCTGTACTAAATTTCATCAAAATCGGAGTTTAAAAGTTATCGTGTTCACAGAGACAGACAATTCAAACAAACGATGTTTTTGGCTTCTGAGGATCTCAAAATAAAATAAGCCCCGTCGCAGCAGACCTGCGTACTCAGCGAATTTCCAAATTATCAATATTAATTTGTACCAGAAGAATTTGTAAACAAAATTTCATTGCGTGCTCATAAATAGGGAAATAAATGTCTACTCTCCTAATGATACATAGAGGGAAAGAGTATGCAGGTATGCTGCCATGGGGAACACTAAAAGTAGATTTTAAGCATAAAAAGAATTTATTTGGACCATATGAAGCTTTATACTAAGTTTCATCAATATCTGCCCTTAATTAAAAGAGTTTGACTATTCTCCATAATTATGATTAACATGGGAAAAGAGTATGCAGGTTTGCTGCCATGTGATAAGTACAAAAACCAAGATTTTTTTATATAAATGGTTGAATCCCAACCAAATGAAGCTAAAAACCAAGTTTCATCCAAAAATATTGGTTAATAAATGAAATAATAACACATCCTTATTCTCAATAAGATTAACATTGGAGCCCCAAAATACAATGTACTGTCTTTAGAATTTTTAATATCTCGGTAACCAATGGAGATTGTGGAGATAGAACAAAGCTTCAAAATACAAAATTGTGTGTGTGTGTTTTTTTTTTTTTTAGCTAAATCCAATGGTCAAAATAAAAATTTAAAATTTTTAATAATTATATAAAAAAAATGCAAAAACCCCATTTTTGGGATACAAAACCCCCCAAAACTACCCCTTCCGGTAGGTCGATATGTCTGGTTTACGAACTCATCCGAATAAACGTAGGATTACACATCTCTACCAAATTTGGTGTCGATCGGACCGTTTTTACGAGAGTTATGCCTAGGGACACATACACACACACACACACACACATATATATATATATATATATATATATATATATATATATATATATATATAATTTTTAATGACTATTATTTTTGGTCTCTGGGCACCTAAAAACGAAAAATTAACATGGTCCCGGGCTGAGGTCTTACCATGAGACCTACGGTAATAGCTTATTCGCTATGGGAAATTCGCTAAAATGTGTAAATTCCCGGTTTAAGAACCATTACATTCTGTCCAGAAGGTTATGAGTTGAGATTTGGTAAAAAGTAACGGGAGCAAAGTTGTAAAAAATTAATTTAATGTATGATTTTTTTTATTTGCAGTTTATTAAAAAAAAAATAATACTGTTAAAAAGTTGTAATTCTTTTAATTTTTTTAGATGGTGGTTGTAATGTATTGGCGTGAAGCTCATCACATCTCAAAAAACATTTTGAAACAAGAAATAATTTTTATACAATGGTTATAAATATACAGAATATTCCATAAATTGTTAACATTTTGAACACAAAAATATGTTGAAATGGAGTGAAGTATCAAAACTATACAAAAAAACTTGCATTATAACAAGCTTTAAAACTATGTTATTTGTATTTGGAAAGTCTGAGATTTGAACCAGTGACCTTCAGATTTTGAAACACCCTGTATTTATCCATTATTGGAAGTGTGTTTAAAATGTTTCTTATAGTTGATTTAGTACTCAAGGATTTTATTCCTACATTGTAGGACAAGCCATATCCTTTACTTTTTTGGCCGCCATCTTGAATCCACCATATTGGAATGAACTAAATATTTTTAAATGTAAAGGTAGGGTTGTGACCCATCATTTCAAAGTGATTTTTTGTGTAAAACAAGACGCCGCAATCCGTTTTTGATTAACTGTTTTGGTTCTCAAGATATTACAGGTTTTTAAAAACTAAATTTTCAAAATAAAAAAATTCAAAAATCTCTGGTTTTACATATATATATACATATATATATATATATAAAACTTTGGAAGGGGACCTCCGATTTTGATGTATGAAAGTGTAAGGCCAGGTCTATTTTCATGAGTTCACGAACCAGCATTGTCGGGTTATGGGAACGGGGTTTTATGGGGTTTCAAAGGGGTTTTTATGAGGGTCAAAAATGGGTTTTTGGCATTTTTGGACCTTAATTTTTAATATTAATCAATTTTAACTGAAACCATTTAAAAGAGCTTAAAAAACAAACAATTTGGTGTTTTCAATTTTTATCTTAACACAACTGGTTACGGGGAAAATCCAAAAATGTGTGTTTTTCATGTTTTTCTTATGGGACATCAAGAAAATCCTACATCTTGCTTATATTGACATAAGCCTAACTTAATCAAATTTGGCATGAACATTTTCTAGATCCTTATCTAGATAAACCTCTTTGACTTATACTTGCTTACAAAACCCATATGGCAGCAAACCTACATACTCACCCCCATGGGGTTTATGAAAAAAAAAAAAATTACCAGAGCTGGATACAATTTTGTGTTTAAGTTACATTAACCAATTATTGATTAAGTAAAATTAACAACACCCAATGGCAGTAAACCTACATACTCGATCTTATGGTGTTTTATGGGGAAAGTAAATAATCTGAAATTCCATTGGAAATTCGCTGAGTACGCAGGTCTGCTGCGACGGGGGTATTTTTAATAAACGTTGTTGTAGTTAACTTAAGGCTACTGCCAAATATGATCCCGATCCATCCATCTGTTATGGAAATAATAATTATTGCCTAAGTGTAAAAAACAAAATAGCGGCTAGCGGGTTAACAAAGCATTTTAGGACATATGAACTTTTTTGTTTCTTATGGCTTGCCAAACAACATGGTAAGGTTTGGTACAGTCGAAACTGGAAACCCTGTATAGATTGGTCAGTGGCGGATTTACCACTAGGCCGATTAGGCCCTGGCCTAGGGCCGCGGGCTACAGGGGGGCCGCACGGAGGTCCAAATATACATTTTTTTTTTTTTTTAAGGATGTAATTAAACTGTAAAAATGAACATGTAAGCTTTGACCCTGATTTTTTTTAACAGACTGTTGTAGTTGAAAAACGTAAATTAACAACACAACAGAAAGACTTTGGTGAAGTCATTGAGGCTAAGGGTGGCAACTTTGGGCTCTTTATTAATACTAACTAAAGTCACTTCTAGTTCTCGGTGTCAAAAAGTGCTCCACTTTCCCATTGATATTTTTTTGTTGCCAGTTTGCTATTGGTGAGAACCTGTCAAAACGCAAAATCTAGACGACATTAAAATTAATGTTAGTTTAATTTAAAGATTTTCTAAAACCATTACCATTTTGTGAAAGTCTCAAAATTCTGAAAGCAACACATTTGTAGCATTATAGTAATATTAACAAAATAATTCGGATAAATAGGACCCCATTGCACCTAAAATATTGAATACAGTTTGGTAAAATTAATTACGGATAGCCATCTGACTATTTTGATAGCCTACCACTAACAGTAATTTGACCACATAACATCCCTAAATACAGCGGCATGCTTTTCACAAACGTTTGAATAGAGATTAGTGACTCCAGTTATATCATAGATCCATTTACTATAAATATAGTCAATGATAAAGCATATCATTGCCCCTTCCCCACCACCATTTAACAGCTGGATAATCCAGCATCTTTTTAAGACGAGCTCGTTCTCAGAGATCAGAGTGTACACATACAATTACATTTTACTCGTACCAGAAGAAAAAAATTAAGGATGATTTTAGCCAATTTAAGCTTAATTTGATGATTTTAGTGTCATACTTTGGTCAGTAATAAGGGGGGGGGGGACCTTTGAAAAAATTTACATTTTCCGATGGCCGTTGCTAAACTCTATAACTTAATTACCGCTCCAAGTTTTACCATTCTAGGCTGTGAAGCAAGACTGGGCCCAGTCTTGCTTCACAGTAAACTTGAGCTACTATAACTTGAGATCTATAGTAAACTTGAGCCCGCTCAAGTTTACTACTAGACTTAGCCTAAGCCTATTCAACTAATATTAAATGACTAAGAGAGAGAAATTAACTTATTGAAAGTCACAACCTGACTTAAAAACCATTGACCAATTTTAAATAGGCTGCAATTTTGAATGTAGCTCACATTACAAAAGTTGAGATAAATTAGCCTACTAGGCTATAAGCTTAAATAGGCTTCTTAAGCTGTTTTGTATTTGGCTGCAAGTGTGTGATAAGGTTGGATTTATTTTAAAGATTTAAAATATTCTGCGTATTAAAAAAATAATGATGAAAAATAAAACATTGTTTTGAAACCCAGATTAACAAAATAATTATCCCTGATGCTTTGCATGATGGCGGCCAGACGTAGCAGACGCCACTTCTCGTTCCCTACTGACAACTTTATTTGCGTTTTTATCAAACCAAGAAAATATATTTGACATCAAATTATTTCAACGAACTTATATTGTAATAATCATACAAAAGTTAATGTTCAAACAAGGGCAGTAGGTCATACCTACGGTGTGCTTGAGATCTTGCCTGGACAATTTTTAGCTTATAGCGAGCTAGCCTAAAAAATAGAACAGTGGTCTTTCTGATTACATGTTGTAATCTATGGTAACAACTTTATTTAATTAGGAATATATGATATTTAGACAACATTTTCGTACTTAGGAAAGATGTAAAATAAACTAAAATGGCTTTATTGCTGAAATAAATAATGACACGGAAGAGGTTGAAGCTTGCTTGAGACTTGAACAGAAAAAGAAGAGAAAACAGGTACAATCAATATGACGTAGTCGTTAATGTAACTTCAGATAAATATTAGCCAGCTAATTTTACGTACTATAAATACTGAACTGTTTATGCAGGACTCGTTTTATTGAACTTATCATATCTTTTTCTTTGTTTTATACAATATATAAATAAAACACCATGTCTATAAAAAATTGAAAATATTTGGACCAGAAGATAACTCTCAAACATTCTCAAATGTTTACTCTGGAAAATATAAAAAAACAATCAAGAGTGCCTTTTAGCACTGAATTAAAAAAAG